>PVIJ01006257.1:0-94159 GCA_004024925.1 Scalopus aquaticus | reverse complement strand
GGACTATAGGGAGGCGGGGTGGGAGAGAGACACTCAGCGGTGGGGGAGGGGGGAGGGGAGGATAAGGGCACAAAATGGAAGAGAGGAGAATACAGGGGACCATGGAGATGGATCACGGGTGAATTGGTGGTGGGCTGCCCAAGGGGAATACAAAATGTAAAAGACACAAATAACAATAAAAAAAAATGGAAAAAAAAATGGTTATGTTTTAAATCTCTACTTTCTGAGTTAAGATGTTAATTTCCACAAGAAAAAAATAAGTATTAGATTTTAAAAACAGAAATAACACTGGTCAACAGTGAGATCGTTACTGACTTAAAAAGGCCCTAATCTGTAGTGTCTTGGTGTGCTGAACATGAATCCCCGAAAATTTTTTATTAGCTCTCATTTTGAAGATATTTCATATAATTCATTTTATGTTTCAGCATGTAAATTTATTCAGTAGGACTGCAACAACATCCTAAATCAGTCTAGAATGATGTAATATTGCATCACATTGCATAATACCATCATGCACACATCATCCAGAATTGATTGCATCATTTTCTGATGCAATGCAAGACTACTGCCAGGCAGCTGCTGAAGTAAGCTGACGTCAGCAGTGCACTAGATAAAGCACTGTTGGAAAGGTTGAGCATTGAAAATATTTCACACTTTGTGCGAGAGAGTTTAAGTTACTGTTCCATAGAACTGTTATTATTTTATCCATTTAGCCACAATACAGAACAGTCATGCCTCAAAAGTGCGTTAATAATGTGGACAATTTCTGCTCTATTTGTGGGGAAGTGACATTTGCCAACCAGAAGAAAAGTCTCACTTCTCAAGTGAAGAAGGCTTATCATCTTTACTTCGGATGCAAGGTTGGTGACCAAGATAAGCCTTGGGCCCTGCATATATGCTGTTCTACATGTACAACACAGCTTTCACAGTGGTGAAATGGCAAAAGACCATCAATGCCATTTGAAGTCCCCATGGTGTGGAGAGAGCCAAGCAACCACATAAAAGATTGTTACTTCTGCTTAGTTCCTCCTCTTTCCGGCGGAATAACGAAGCAAAAGTAGTTGAGAATAGTCTACCCAAACATTCCGTCTGCATCGAGACCAGTTCCACATGGTGAGGGACTTCCTATTCCAGAACCCCCAGCAGAATATTCTCTTGATTCATCTGATGAGGACAAGGGTGAGCCAACCTGTTCTTCTCCTGTTCCATCAGCATGCAGTGATCCAGATTTTCACTGTTGTGCATCATCAACCCCACACAGACTAACACAGGAAGAACTAAATGACCTGGTTTGTGGTTTGGACTTAGCCAAGAACAAGGCAGAATTGCTAGGATCAAGACTCCAACAATGAAATCTTCTAGAAGATGTCGCAATTACTTTCTATTGAAAGCGCCACCAGCCCATTGGAGCCTTTCTTCAGAAAGGAAAGTACTCCGGTATTCTGTTCTGATATTGAGGGCCTCATGAATGCCTTTGAAATCACTCATGACCCACAAGAATGGAGACTATTTCTAGACTCTTTGAAACTGAGTCTTAAGGCTGTTCTTTTGCACAATGGAAACCATCCTCCATCTATTCTATTCCTGAACAGTTGTATAAGAGACAAGAGAAGTTATCTAAGAAGTAGTCTATGACTTGATTTTTTACAGGTATTAACCGTAGGCCTATTACTATTGGCATGTATTTTGTGATGTAAACATCAATTTATTGCAGATTACAAAAAAAAAAAACTAGCCAAAATTAGAATTTGACACTCATATTCTTGTTGGGCACATACAAATTGATAGGAAATGACTAATTTTATTTCAGTAACATGACTTTTGTAAAAATTTGTTGTCCAGTGTAATTGGACTTTAGGTATTAGATTGTAATTAGGTAGTTAAGTCTTAGTTACGCCTAAAAACTTTGTGTGTTACTTAGAGAGAAAGATGTATTACTAATAAAAGATATAGAATATGATACGAAATCTATTTAGTAATCTTTTTTATGAAACGGTTTTCTAACATGTGTTTAGTTTCTGGGGAAACCATAAATAGAACTTTAAACTAGAACAGAAAAGGAAACATATCTTAATTTCCTAATACAGAATGACTGAGTATGAAAATTTTTAAAAAGAGAAGGCAGAAAATATTTTCTATGTTTAGGTTATTTTGTTTCAATTTTTAGTAAAACCCTGAACACATTTGTTAGATTCATGGTGCTTATGGATAATAAATTATCATACAGTTATATATTTATTCCTATAAATATAAAAACCAGCTCTAGCTAAGTATAAATTAGGAATTATTTAACAAAAGAAGCGAGAATTCTCCTTGGTGGCCCAGAGGTTAAGTCTCAGCGCTTTGGAGCTATCAGCAGCCATTGCAGCATGAGTTTGATCCCTGCTGGGGAACTGACCCATATGACACAGCAGACCTCTCCTGACTTGCCTGCTGCTCCGCTCAGCAGTGCATTTCAGTAGATTTGCCTGTTCTGCTCCCCACTCTATCTCTGGTGAATCCTCTCGCACCCCCCCAACACCTCTAGCCTACACCCCCGTTCTTGTATGCATAAATAAATAAAATAAATCTTTTAAAAAATTAGAGGAACAGAGGAATCTGAATATGTTAATAGGACAAGCAAGGAACTCACAAAAACAATTTAGTAAAACCACTTACCAACCACTTCCTGATCTGCGTGGTTTAGATATTTTTTACATATATAAGGCAAGTTAGAATCACAATCCCGACTTTTCCAGGCAGTTGACAGAAATGAATTAAATGTTCCACAGTGATATTCAACAAATGGCTCAAAGTTAATATCTGAAAAATATATTCAATTACTTTAACATATATGTATATATATTGTATCAATATATAATATATAGATATCCGGTTTTAATAACTAGCAGTCAGCCCTTTTCTTTGGCTTATGTAGTAAACCCTGTAAAGTGTTATATTGTATCTATGATTTTGTAATTCAAGTCCAGTCATGATAATGAAATGATTTTCCAAAGACAGCAATAGCCATTTGCATTTTTTTTAGAGTAGAGAAATATTTTAATTGTAATTTGTTGTTTTTAAAACAGCTGATGGCTATTGATCTTGGCTTTGACCCAAAGCCTCCTGCAACCTTGGGTAAATTACTTAACCTCTTTGGCCTCCAATATGTTGTCTGAAAAAGCTTGTCATACAGCAATTCAGTAAGGCTTGCAAACTATCTATAAACCACTTTTACAATAATGTGACTTATAAACATGTGGGAAATACTGCTGCTTAAGGCTATGGGGTGAAGCCATCTGTCAAAGGTGAATAACTCTGAGTACCTGGGTTCCAGTTCAGATAGTTGAGTGGTGTTCTATCAGACCACTGCCAGCCAGCGTCTTCATCCAGCTGATTCAGACCTATCCACACTTCCACTGCTTCACTGTTCAAGTGCTCTGAAATGTAGGGAAATATGGAGTTTCAAGAAAAAAAAAATCAATATTACACTTCTTTCTTGCTTTCTTATTCCTATAGCAGGAAGTCATAAATTAACCCAGTCAAGGACCGAAAAGGGTTTAAGTGATACTAAACCCCACCCTGTGCTTCAGAGTAACAAAGCCAGCCTCTCAGGCCTTGAGAAACACTGCTGTCTCCTAAAGACTCACTGACAGCAGTGGTTTAGTTGTGAAGAGCTTAATCTAAGTGTCCCCAAGTGCAGTCTTTCAGTGGTTGTCAAGTGTGTGGTTACAAATTTGAGGACTTATTATTTGTGTAACTCATGCACATTGTGGTTTTAGAGGTAGGAGGAGGAAGTGTCCAAGGAAAGAAGGTGCCCTCTATATTCGCAAAACACCTCTTCCTGGTGACCTCAACTTGGAGGTTCAAGACTCCCACAGGCCCTGGCAAGGGGAAGAGAAAGAAATGCTGTTAGATCCGTGTAGTGGGTATGTGTTTGTGCATGTGTAATTTTCTGCACTTTTCAATACTTTGGACTATTTCACACTTAAAAAATTGAAAGACGTCTTTAGGAGTCTGGCTAAGGAAAGGAAAACAGGTAAGTATCATTGAATGGAGGCAATCCTTCAGCTGTAAGAAGGTAAAGTGAAATTTAAGTCAAAAAGACAAAGACAAATACCTGGTGATTTCTCTCATATGTGGACTATAAAGAAACAAAGCTAAGGAACAGACAAAAAGAAAGCAAATCCTTAACTCTGATAATTGGGCTGAGGTTGCCGAGGGTGTGGGAGCAAAGTGTAAAGGGGTCCAATGGAGTGTAGTGGAGGTGTTTATTAGCACTTTGTTGGTGGACTTGGTGTGGCTATGTACATTTGAAGAAGTGAAGACCTATACTCCTAAAGCATAATGAGTTGTAAACCAATGTCACCCCAATTTTGAAAAAGGCAGGCTAAAGCAAGTGAAGGCTAGTGGGGTGACAGGGTGCTACTGACCAGTGTGTGAGCCAGAAGGGGGTGTCTGGTGAAGAGGAGCAGCCTAATACTAGTGATAGTGTCCAGAGGGATGCGTAGCAGACCTGGGTCATACTGGGATGTAGGGGCAAGTGCAACGCTAATGCACGAGGTTGCTTTTTCTTGGGCTGGCTCTGTGGCCCTTGCTTCTAACCACGGTGCCATAGGTCCTTACATTTTAATTCAACCCCATTTTTGCTATGAAGATTATAGCTAAACATGCTTTATTTAGAAAAATACGGTCTTTAAAATTACAGAATTAGGGGGAATTTTTCTTTTTGTACACTTGAATCTTTAAAATTATTCTAGAATAAACATTTTTACATATGGCATTAAATTGGGAGAAAAATTGAGTCAGAAACTTTTAGTGAAACTGACCAATTTTGTGATAATTTCAAATGTTGCCATTTAATCTTTTAATCTATAAAGGAGAACACTGTTCTCTGATGGTTCATCTGCTTTGGAACCCTTTTTATTTTGAGTTAGATGCAGGGGCCTGTCTGAGGCTGAGACCTTTACAGTTATGTGTTATAAATAGGGTGACTGTATGTCCTATTTTGTTAGGAAAACTCAAAGTTTTCTGCTAGTAGTGCCAGAGTAATTATCAGTTGCAGTTCCTTTTACTCTCAAAAGAGTTTCAGTTTGGATGGTCTATTGTATGCTCACAAGGGTATAAAGGTCAGTGTATTCATATAAGGCAGCCTCTGTTACTGGGCATTCCAACACAATAACGGAACACTGGAAGGACCTAACTACTTCAGAAAAGAGAAAAAGTACTTTATAATTTTGAGACTCCAGAAATCACTCAATGGAAGTTGCATAATATTTATGGATCTTGCCCTTCCAAGTTTTTGTGGAATTAGCATGGAATCTTTTCCCAGTGTTGATCAGTACTTAAAAAAAAAAAGCACCATTGATTAAATCATGCATTCACAATCATGGCGACAGGGGGCAAAAGGAAGGTAGATTGATAAGATGGAGAAATTGCCCCATTTCGTATCCAGGTAAGTATCAAATGATATTTTCAAATAGTCTAGTTAAAATGTAAATTATTCTTGGGGCTCCCTGGTGCCACAGCGGTTAAGCGCTGCGCTGTGGTGCTGTAGGCAGTGGCTAAGCGAAGCGAGTTCCATGCTCAGGAAGGGAGATTCCCACATGGCCTGGCAGACCCCGATCTGCCTGTTCTGCTCCCCACTCTGTCTCTGGTGAACCCGCTCACCGCCACCTGCCTCTGGCCTGTACCCCAGCTTGTATGCATAAATAAATAAATCTTTAAAAATATATATATAAATTATTCTTATCATAGTTATTTTCATATCTTCTATGCAGTTGTTTCAGCAATACACATAAAAATCACTATGCAATCTGTAATCTCTCAATTTTACAAAAAAGAGTCTAATTTTGTAACTAAACTGGCTCACAATTCTGTGATAACAAATCCAAATCTTAATTCTATTGGCTACTTCTTGGCATTTGTGACAGCTTAAACAATTCCTTATTTCATAGCAAATGTTCACTAATGATTAGCAGGAAATTTTAAACTATTCTCATTAAAAATCACCTACGTCAGAAAAGGCTTTGTCTTTATAAGTAGACTTCTGTTTTCCTAAACAACCCCTAAAATGTGATTATAGAATTGTATTCCCATGCCAATCCCTGATGTATCTTATTTCTTTATTTGAATTTGATAAGTCAGTCCACGCCCTTTATTAGAAACTCCAGCAGTCAAGATAGATAACAATTGTCATTCATAAAAGTTATGCAGAGTTTCCTATAAAAACCATTACAGGCTAATAATGATTTTTTAAATGAATATTTTCCTGCAATTTCCTATATATTTCCTGCAAATATATAGAAAGTAAAACAAAAGACCTCTCATAACTCCAAAATTCAGAAATAACCATGTTTTTCTGACTTTAGCAGTCTATAAGATCCACTTGCTGAAGGAGCGAACTCTCCTGGGTTCCTTTCTGGGGACACAACTTCTCTTCTCTGCGGTGAAGAAAATAAGGAAGACCTGACAGGGGCCAATTGAAATGGCCCAGGACTCGGGTCAAACCTCTATGTGTGAGTAGTGCAGATTTTTATTAAGCATCCAGAGCATTTTAATAAGAGAAAAATATTTTTGAGAAATTTTTTTTCAGAATGTATATTTGTATATGTGGCCTATTAACAACAGTGATTTTAATTGTATCAATATTAGTGTGTATCTTTCACCTACTTACTCCTTATGAAATTTTCTTCAGTCTCATCTGCGATACTTAGTAAAGCGCCACCTTGCATCTGGCATGAAGAATGTGCCTCACTCCAGGACAGAGTTGAAAGCAGGTTGAATTGGTAGCAAATGCGTGATTTGAGATCCTTCTCCCAAACAGCATCACAACCTACCTCTGCAGATGCTGGAAACAAAATCCATTAAAACATTAACTATAATTACATTTTATCTCTAAAGCAATATATTTGTAAGATGAATTTGAATGAAATGATTGTAACTTGCAACATCTAAAAGCTCAGAGTCTTCTCTGTTCTTGATTAGGTCTCTATGATGAAATCCACATTGACATCTCATTGACACTAAATTGTTAAACTCTTTCAAGATTTAAAGGAAGAACTCTTTCAAGATTTAAGACATGATCACTAAAGAAGCTCTGATCATTTCTGGGAAAATAATAGAAACCAAATTTTGGAAAAGAAAATAGAAGTGAAGTATTTGTGAACATAACATTCCTTTCCCTCAAAAGTCGTCATTTAGAGCTTTATTCTGAAAACTGTATGAATGGAGATGTTTATTTGAGAGAGGTACAAATGTTGTTTTAAAAGGCTTTCCCTGCCCCCGTACCAAAATGCTAGATGGCATATAAGGAGCCCAGTAGGAATATGAGTCTATAATGAACACATTTTCAAATAAACATTGAGAACGGGAACATTGCTATTTAGTTTAAGAAAATGAAAAGAAGCAGAATCCATGTGTGAAACATTGGCCAAGGATTGCACTGAGTATGCTTAAAAGTAAATTTAATAAAGTATGAAATGTGAATCTGAAATCTGAAGCTTATTGAAACAACAGAAAATGATGACCTAGTTTGGGTGTTTTTGCTAAAATTTAAAATCAAACCATACATGAAGTAAGCAGCCATAAGAGTTACCTGAAATCAAACTCAACCAAAGAATTTCAAATGTAGAAAATGTAAGCCATGCTGCAGCAAGAGCACAGATGATGGGCTGGTGATGTGCTCAAAGCTAGAACAGTCTTTTGCCAAATGGAATACAGAGTAATTCAAGAATACCCCAAGAAAATCTGGGACATAATGCACATATAGCTTCTACTGAGAAATTCATATTAGCATATTAAGCGCTCTGAGGAATTCTATAGTAAAGAAATTGCTTAATTTAAACCCAGATTATTTCAAACATATTTGACAATGAGCTCTTTTCTGTTTTCATTTTTTCCCCTTAATACTTAGCTGATTTCCGGGCCTCCCTGGTGGCGCAGCGGTTGAGCGCTGCGCTGTGGAGCTGTCGGCAGCGACGCCCGGCCAGGGAGAATCCCACATGGTGCGGCAGACCTCTCCTGCCTCGCCCGCTGCTCTCCTCAGCAGTGTATTTCTGATCTGCCTGTTCTGCTCCCCACTCTGTCCTGGTGAACCCTCTCGCCGCCCCACGCCTCTGGCCTGTACCCCAGCTTGTATGTATAAATAAATAAATCTTTTGTGGTACATATACACAATGGAATACTATTCATCATGGAAAGAATATAAACACATGCAATTTGCAGCGACATGGATGGAATTAGAGGGGATCATACTCAGTGAAATAAGCCAGAAAGAAAGAGAAAAATATTGAATGGTTGAATGGTTTCACTTATAACAGGACTATAAGGAAACCAAATAGGAGAGAGACAATCAGCTGGGGGTGGGGGGGGGTAGGCAGAGGGAGGGGAGGAAAAGCGCACAAAATGGAATAGAAAAGAACACAAGGCATGGAGATGGATCAAGGGTGAATAGGTGGTGGGCTACCCAAGGGGAATACAAAATGTAAAAGACATAAATAACAATAAAAATATATATTTAAAAAAATAAATAAATAAATCTTTAAAAAAAAAACTTAGCTGATTTCCTTGAGAATATGGAAACTTTGTTTTCATGTCTGGTCCAGAACTGAATTAATTAAGCAAAAGTTATCGGTCCCCATATATAAGTTTATCTATGGGGTTTCCTGACTGACACAGGTATTTACAGAAAAATCCAAGACTGAAGGAGGACAGAAGACAAGGTTATCACAAAGTATACCTGAAGGGGAGGAAAGAGAATAGGAGGGAATTTTTAGTAATCATCTTGCTCTAGTGAGTAAAACTTCCCCATTGACATTCAGTTCTTATAGATTGTGTTCAGTTAAACTGCTAGGCCATTGCTGAGAGAGGAAATACAATAAAAATAATCAGATGTCAAATGAGCCCGTGTGACAACCAAAGCCACGAGGGAGGAACAGAGAGAACTTGCAAAATTTCAGTGTGCTTGAGAATCCTTTAGCCAGCTAGTAAGAAAAATATAAATCCCTTGTTCTCAGACACAGACATTCTGCATCATAGTAGATCTGGGGTGGGAGTCAGGAAGATACATGTTAAACATATTTCTGATTCTAAGATCTACAGTGTACAAAGCAAGCACCAGGAAACACTAGCTTGAAAAAAAAAGTTTAAACCACTTCCCAAGGAGAGTACATGTGAGCGGCCTTTGGCCACTAACAGCTGGTAAGATGTCAGAAGGAGATATAAAGTGAGAAGACAACAGAAGGAGAGTTCTGCTCAGGGCACCTCCCTCTTATCTCTTGCCATGGGGAAAGACTGGATAGTTGAACCTAGTTGTAAGCCCCAGGTCACAGCCTTGAGCATGGTGAGAAAAGATCTGGAAGATACTTCAGTTGATGTCCTTCTAATTTGCCACGTTTGTCTTGCAGTTTCAATGGGACATAGATTGAGCTATGTAAATACAATCTTTTTTTTTTTTGGTAGTAACATCTGAATTCTGTATTTTAAAAAATTAAAGTGAGAGGCTTGCAGGTGAGCTCGTCTGTACTGCAGTTTGTTGGATCTCCCTTAGTTTTGTATTATTTGTGCCTGTTCTCAAGGTTAATTAAAAGGAAACTTCCAGTCAAATGTTTGCAACAGCTGTCCACATTCTCTTAACAGCTAAGTTCATTTGTCCTTGAAATTTGGTTTTAACTATAATATAAGGATTTACATGTCTATTCAGGTAGACACAAGTTCTCACTCTGCCTCTTTAGGTCAGTTGCCTGGCAGTCCGTGGGTCCTGTTTGAAAGTTGTAGGGTAACAGATGGAATGAAAGTGCCATTCTGGGACTTGGTGCTGGGATATTATGACGTGATTTCACTATAGGACTGAAGGTCTTATTTCCCCAGCTGTCACACATACCTCTCTACGTTAAGCCTTCTCCAAGGATCATCTTAGTTGAGACTTTTTTCCCTCTGTCTTCCCAAGGGCAAGCAGCAAACTGTGACAGGTCACTGCAAGGCTATAAATCCTCCACTCACCCCAACTAGAGCCAGATCCAACCTAAGAACTCATTATAGGGGCAGTCAAGGAGGCATCAGGCCTGTATCAAACTCCCTCTGAACATTCCTGCTCTCTTCCCTCTTCCTTCCCACATGCACTGATCTCCAGAGCATGTTGGCATGTTCATGTCTGCCTCGGAGATTGTCCCCTGGGAACCTACTTGGCACAAGCTCCCATCTTGGCCTGGGGTGAGCAGGTAGGGGTTGCAATTATGTACTCTTACTTCTCCAGCTTCTTCATGTATTGTCTCTCTTTCTAGGCTACTGAAAATGCAAGACTGAAAGCTGGTATCTCAGGTACATTCCATTATTCCATTTGACACATTTGTCTTGATTATTATAACTTTACACAAATTTTGAAGTCAGAAAATATAAATTCTCCAACTTTGTTCTTTTTCATGGTTATTTTAATTGCTCTGGGTGCTTGGAATTTCCACATGAATTTTAGGGTGAGTCAATCAATTTAAACAAAGAGGCCAGGGCCTCCCTGGTGGTGCAACGGGTTAAGTGCAGGGCTGTGGACCTGTCAGCAGCTGCAGCACTAGTTCAATGCCTGGCCGGGGAGATTCCCACATGGCGCAGCAGACCTCTCCTGCCTTGCCTGCTGCTCCCCTCAGCAGTGTATTTCCATCAATCTGGCTGTTCTTCTCCCTACTCTGTCTCTCACTGCCCCACACCTCTGGCCTGCACCCCAGCTTGTATGCATAAATAAATAAACCTTAAAAAAAAAGCAAAACAAACAAACAAACAAAAAAAAAAACAACAAAGAGGCCAGCTAGAATTTCCATAGAGATTGCTGTAGTAGTGCCATTTTTGCAATCTTCTGATCCCATGAACATGGGATATCTTTTCATTTTTAAGGTCTTCTTTAATTTCTTTCAAATGTGTTTCATAGTTTTTGGAGTATAAGTTTATTTTACTTCTCTTGTTAATTTTTCTCCCAAGTATTTTATTTTTTGATGCTACTATCAATGAAATTTTCCTCATTTAATTTCTGAACTGTTCATTGCTATTGTGTTAAGATACAGTTGATTTTTGTATCCTGTGACTTACTGAATGCATTTATTAGTTGTAATAGGATTTTTAGTGGATTCCTTAGGGGTGTTTGTGTGTGTACATAATATAAAATTATGTCATACTCAAGATAGTTTACTTCTTTTTCCATTATAGATGCCTTTTATATGATTTTCTTGCCTACTTTCCCTGGCTAGAACTTTCAGTACAATGTTGAAGAGAAGAGGTAAGGGCTGACATACATGTCTTATTCCTGATCTTAAGGGGGAATGTTTCAGACTTCACCATTAAGGATGTTGACTATGGTTTTCATAGATGTCCTGTATCAGATTGAGGAAATTCCCTTTTGTTCCTAGATTTTTGAGGGCTTCTTTTTTTTTTTTTTATAAAGGGGTCTATTTTGTCAAATGTTTTTCTGCATCTGTTGAGATGCTAATGTAGTTTTGTCCTTTATCCTATTGATATGGGTATTACATTAATCAATTTTCAGAGTTTAAAACAATCCTGCATTCTTGGGTAAGTTCCATTTGGTCATGGTGTGCAATCCCTTTTATCTGTTGTTGAGTTCTGTTAGTATTTTGTTGGGTTATTTTCATCTATATTCAGAAGAAACATTGGTCTTTAGTTTTATTTTCTTATAATGTCTTTGGTTTTGGTATCTAGGTAACATTGACTTCATAGAATAAATTGGGAAGTTCTCCCTTGCCTGCTCTTTTCCCATTTATTTTTTAGCCCACTCATCTGGCAAATAGAGTTAAAACCGTCAACGACCTCCATGTTGTTAAATCCCCTGGACATTTTCAGTCCTTGTCAAATCAGACTTTTAACAGCATTTGGGTGACTGATCTTCTCCTTGCTGACACACTCATTTTTTTTTTTTTTACTTTAATTGCCCGACTACCCTTTTACTTCATTGGTTGTCCCTTTTCAGTCTCCTTTGCTGCTTCATTCTTCTTTAAGACTTCAAGTTTTAAGAGATGGCCCTGAGTCCCTTTCTTTTCTTTTATATACACACTCTAGACTATTTACCCCACCCCCCCAAATCCCTTTCCCAATGCTCAACTGTATAGAAATCTTTTGCCAAGTCCACATTTCCAACTGATTGACTCTAATAGAACATGTTCCAACCTAAATGTTTGATTTTTCTCTTTCAAATCTGTATTAACTTAGCTGTGCAAATCAGAAGCCTGAGGTCTTAATTAACAGCCCACTTTCTCCCTTATCCTCCACGTCTGTCCTTACTAGTGAGGAGTCCAACTCCTGGTCAAAAACTTATGTTTGATGTTTAGCTTTGACTATAGTTAATTACCAAGGCTTCCTGTGATAAGCCTCATGGGGGAAGCTGCCCTCCCATGCCAGAATGGTACAAAGGCAAAGATACAAAGGCAATCCCAAACCAAGAATGACTCTTCAGCTGTGTTACACTCAGTCAAGATAGAACTAACATGGTCCAGAACTGCCTATCAACAAACTCAGAAAGACTCCTAAATATCATTCTTATTACAGATGAGGATCTATAGTGACAGCTCTTTTGTCACATTCCTCATTGTTAGTATGTTTGTGTTTATCAGTACTAAATTTAAATTTTGCTCACTCACAAACTTAAAAAAAAGCAGCAGCATTTTATATTGAAATACTAAAAAAACTTCCATGTAAGAAAGATGGGATATATAAGTCTGAGTCTTTATTATGCTCACTTCTCTCTGTCCTGTCCATTGGTTGACCCCACGGAAAGAGCTATCAGCTTGCTCAGATTTTGGACTTCAACACGTCATTTTGAGTTATGCTGGCCCCCAGGAACTAAAAGTAACAAGAAAGAAGAAAACTGGAACTGTAATTGAGCACTGTACAAATAAACATGCTCTCTGCTGGTTGTGCTAAAGGTCAGGAGAGCTAGAATCTGGCAGGTTGTCAAGCAGAGGAAACTTCTGAGCTGTAGGAAGATGAACAAATAGATAGTCTGGGCAGCAAAAACCTTGAGTGTCATAAAACCCAAGCTGGGAAACCATAATTGGCTAAAAGTGACAGAGGAAGGTGACAGGGCTCCTCATAGAACCTCAAGGAGAGTATTGTAGTTTACAAAAGTGTACCTAGTATTAGGGCCATGTGAGATACATGTTAATTTTTCAGTGTTAGCTTATTTATTTTTAATAATGACATTTATTAGAGATGAAAATGGAAAGAGAAGGTGACAAATAATGTGACATGTGATTCCAGAATCCAAGGAAAGTAGGGGTTACATGCACATGCATCCACATACATAATTCAGATTCAAATGGAGAAGGCTGATAATCTGACAGTTATTAAATAATGAAATGCTTCCCTGCTGTTTGGTGAATAGCTGCTGTGTTGAGCTCCTCAAATATTCCTTGCTGCCCCGCAACTCCCCTGCCTCCTCATATTCTAGCAGTTAAGGAGTTAATAGCAACAATGGGTCTCCAGGACTGCTAATCCCTACACTAATGTCACTAGTTTGGTCAATAGCCCAAATTATATTGATTGTTAATGCCTTAATATCACCTGTGTGTATAGATGCTTATTGCATAGAATTACATGAATACTATTGTCTGATGAAGAATTATCTGCAACAGGATCAACCATGCCATTTATTGAAAATACAGTGCTGGGGTTCCACAAACTGAGCACACTGCATCTCTGACAAGGGCCAGGCTATCCCCAGGTGTATCTACAGCATCATATCGAATATAGTCTACATTCTCTGTCCTCTTTTCCATCTAGATGCCAAAGGCTTTGAGGAGAGGTTTATGTCCTAATATTCTTGATGTTCACTACTATGCCTAGCCTACTATTTATTGATAGACAATAAAGAGAATTAAGTAGTTATTGGTAGAGACGCGCATGCTGAAAGGACGCTCAGTTAGATTTGACGATGATGTGATAATGGTGACGCTGATGCTGATGTCCATGGCTAATCCTGGTGAATGCATGCCATGTGCTGGTGACTCTGTTAAGTGTCTTAAGTCTGCCATCTAATTGGACCTTCCCAGTAACCCTAGTACATACCATTTATGGTGTGGTAACTGAAACTCAAGATCTGATCAGTGGGAAGAAGTAGAACTTCAAATTTGGTCTGTCTGATTTCAAAACCTATAACTTTCTTATTCACTCGTCAGATTCTTTAGAGTTGGTCACTTAAACTTTTTTTGTATCGTGTTCATTTGTTGCCTTTTATTCTATATGTGGAGGCTAGGTAAGCATGGAAGATGAAGAGATGGTAAAATCCATGTTCTCTGACTCACAGGAACCAAGGTGAAGGAAACTGACTATAAAAAGAGGAAGGTATATATACAAATTCCCCAACACTTAAGAGACTTTAGAAAGCTCTTAGCCAAATAAAAATAAAATAATAAAGTATTTACTGGAAAAAAGCTAGAATGTTGCAGCTGTCACTAGACCTTGAAAATCAAGAAAAGAAAAAGATTTTGAGGCAATGGCTCGAAACCAAGTAAAAAGGAAAGGGAAGAAAAATGATCACTCATTGATGAGAAATAATGAAGGCAACTGAGATTTAGAGAGATCACCAAGGTACTAGATGATGCCTGAACGTGACAGTGAACAAGATAACTAGTCCGGTAGTGGAGAAATTAAGGCAGCTCACAAGTGGAAGTGGATTGAAAGGAGAACTGAGTTTTATATAAATTCAGGTTTGTTGTAAAGTATTCAGCCCAGAAGCTGGGATTAATGAGATCACAGAGTATTATAATTTGGTTCCAGTTAAAGAATCCTTATGCTCCAAGCTTAATGAAGAACAACTAATTAACATCTTTTGAACATAAGGAAAAAAAGGAATAAACACCAGAATTGTCTTTTCGGGGCAAAAACAAATGTGAAATCAAAATCTGGATAAATGGAATCAGAGTGCTTATTCAGACCTCAATGTATGAGTTCCCATGCTTTCCTTTAGAGACAGATAACTTTCTAATCATCTCTGATTCATTCATGACATATGGAGGAGAACAGATTTCATTCTTACTGGGATCTGGGCAAAAGCCCCACTTCTCGTCTCTCTCGTATCGACTCGTGGTGGCGCACCACAGCAAGTGGTCTTCTCGCCCTTCCCGGGTGCACTCATGATGCCACTGCCGGTTATACTGGAAGGGGAACATGCACGGGGTCCCGTGGGCATTCCCTTTGATTGTGTACAAATCTAGGAGAAAGAAAAGTACAGAGTCAAATAAGTATCTGTCAGCTTTCTCTTCGGAACATGTCATATAGTGAGTGTATTTTTTATTGACTGAGTCCCTATGGTGGGCAAGGCCCTGGAGATACCAAGGGGCCCCTCGGACCCTCGCATCCAGTGTGTGTGAAAATGCCCAGCTGATGCTGGATTCAGAGGAAGTAGTGGTGCTAAGTGGTGTGTTTATTTATTCCTCTACTTGTTTATTTACTGTGGTGCTCTGCTATAGTAGCATACATATTGTGAATGGATAAGAAGGAAAATTAAGCGGAGCTACTAATTTAAACTATCTTCCAGTTCCCAAATCTATCAGTCTGCAGCATCTGAACCTCAAGCATTTTCTTAAGAATGTGTTAGTTTATCCATCAGCAGATCTTTATTAATCACTAGGAATATATTAATTGCTGGAGATATATTAAATACTAGGGATATATTAATGAACTAGGTAGCAAAAGTTTCCTTTCACATGAAGCTTCTGTTCTAGTGGAGAGAGACAAACAGAAAGCAAATATACAAGAAACATACTTTTTCGTATACTGTTAAGTGCCATGAAAAAACCAAAATAGGGTAAGAAGACAGAATGATTTTGTGTGTGTGTGTGTGTGTGTGTGTGTGTGTGTGTGTGTGTGTGTGTGTGTGAGAGAGAGAGAGAGAGAGAGAGAGAGAGAGAGAGAGAGAAAGGCATTATTTTAGATAAGGTGGTCGATGACTGCTTCTCAATATAAAAAATGGGTGAATTAAAGATACATGTCTTTGAAAAGAGCTGTTCTTGTAGAAAGAACTGCAAATATAAATGACCAGTGACAAAAATGTGTGTGGGGTGAATGAGAAAATGGGGTAAATGGGAAGTGGAAATAGAATCAGGCCTCAGGTATTGTCTCAGAGAGGGCCAGCTCTGTCACATCATGGACTTTGGCCTCTACTCTGGGGGTCGTGGGAAGTCACTAGTGGGTTTAATGGAAAGGTATTATGATCAGATTTTTATTTTAACAAATGGGATGCAGTGTGGCAAACAACCTGCATAGGGAGAGGGCAAAGTGGGAAGGCCAACTGGGAGGTCTCTTCAACAGTCCAGGAGAGAGATGACAGTGCCACCGTGGCCTGCTAGCTGCTTTCTTGGAGTATTTCAGTCATCCTTGGCCTTAAGCAGGAAACAGTAACATCTCATGACTCAACTGGGACTTTCTACTGTGAAAGGGTGTCTGGGTCACTTTCGGTTGAGTCAATAGGTCCTAGAGCAAAATGGCCACCATGGAGAGATCCCACCTTTCCCCAAATTGGCAGGGCCTGAGCTCACACCACATAGCCTGCTCCAGAGATGAAGGCTGTTTAGGAACTACAGGTATTTTAGGACACATCCTCTTATTTCCGTCCTCTGCCTCTGCTCAGTCTTGCCCTGCATGCATTCTGATTGTGAGTAGATAGCTGAAAAGTCAACACAAAGGAACATTTTAAGTTCTTCCTTAGAGAAGTAAATTATTCTGAGGACTGGTTTGTAGCCCTTACCTTATTATAATAGTGAGTCCTGAAAATGGCTTGCTCCTGGCTCTCTTTTTTACTCATCCTTATACATACAGAAGAAAGTCCTGGCTTGGGTTTTAGGAGTTCCTTACTCTGCTTCCTAAGACTGGTATAGAATTCTTAGAAGGATATTTTCTTATTAAACATCATTCCAGAGTACCATCAGGACAGGCCCCACATCTATCCTGTGGGGATTAGTAAATCAAATGTTTGACACAGTGCTTGAGAAACAGTCAGAGCTCAATAAGTGAATGATGGATGAATGAATGGATGAATGAGTGAATGAAGAGAGCTAAAACAAAGTCTGATTTTGACGTTTCAGATCTTAACTATGCTAGTGTCTTGTTTCCATTTTTTTGTGTTGTGTTTAAAGATGCCAAATATTACAGATCTATGACAAAATGAAAATCCCCTTGCTTTCCTATCGCCTGGCACATTCTAGAAATCCCCTGGCAATAGTTTCTTTTTTCCATAAATTCCTTGTAACGTGCCCTTGTAACATGCCTTGCAATGTGGATGCTGACCAGTCACTAGGAGGCATCCAGATGTCCTGCAGAAACACTGTATCCAAGGGGCTGAGTTTCTACAATAAGCAAGAGTGTGGCAGGGGGGGCCCTTACCTTCATCCAGATGAGTTTTTATTTCAAAGATTTTTCCCTTCCACCTTCATTCTCTCTCTCCCTCTTGTCCTGTTCTTTTACCTCCTTTCCATTGAGTCCCAGAGTTAAATACTTTCTCTCCTAATACCTTTAAATTCTGAGAAGTTCTACTTCTTTAGCAGAGTTCAGTCAAATGCATCCCAAGACTCCAGCAGTCCTTTTACAATAAGTAAGCAACTAAAATGCAGCAGCAGAAATCACTTGAGCTTCTGAGCACTGAGTACCTCTTTCATATAGTAATATATTTTACAAACATTACTTAGGGGCACCCTTTCTAAATGTTTGAGTGTGTTGATATAAATGATCATTTACCTTTGTGTAGATATTTACAAATGCCTCCATCATCTGACATGTAGGAAATCCACTTATGAAGATACTTCCATGAGGCCACGAGTGTGTTATTGTGTTTCACCTGGACCATGTACTGGAGCGGGCCTGTGATCATCTTCCTGTTACAGCGCCACTTCAAGGAAACGTGAGTGGAGTCACACTCATATATGCCTAATGGCTGCTCCGGATTAGATAAATTCAGGCCCAGGCATCCGCTGCCTCCTATGTTAAAGAGGCGGTGGTTTGAGACCCATTTCCACAGCATATGCTTGTTGGGTGGCTTGCAGTTCTCCAGGGTCAGTACAGATTTGCCTGCTTGGATACATTTCTTGAGGCTCTCACTTTGGATAATGAATATTCCTTGATCTGAAACAGCAAAATAGAAGACAGGGCATAAAATTTTCATATACAATTAACTGGTGTTAGTAGGGCTCCAGTGTGTGTGCTTAAGCTGTGATATGTCATAATTAACAACCATTTCAAACAGATTTGGAGTTGATGGATAGGCCTACTAGAAGGGTTTTATTTGCACAAAAAAAGGAGGAGTTTCTTGGGACACATAAATGACTTGTTGGAACTAAGTCCATGGGAGACCTCTGCCCTAAGATATCTATGACCATGCACGGGCTGCTGATAATCTGCTAAGAATGGTCCTGATAGAGAAAGAACTTGCCATAACTGGCTAGAGAGCAGCTAATAATACTCAGGGCTAGAGAGCAGGGGCACTGGGTGCTCAGGGGTGTGCTTATACTGGCTTTCTTCAGACAGTGTCTGAAAGTCTCAGATGTGGTAGCTGAATCAAGAGCAACTGAAATTTTGACCCAAAGGATCTAAATGAAATTCTGTTTTCTGACTTAATATGGGATGCAATGCTAGTGAGAGAAATGGTTGTCTTCATTTACGTTCTGTACTGGGTCCATCAGGAGTAGAAATGGGGGGACATTTGCTGCGGGAATGAACTCTTTGCAGAGGCATTCTTGTTGGGAGGCATGGACAGTAGTAGACAGATACCAGGACATTAGCTGCGGCCGTTCCTAGACACCCTGATGCTAAAACACCACAAAAGAGGAAAAACCACACAGGCCACATGGAGATGTGGAGAAAGTAGCAGCTTTTGACATACCCCAACCTTCTACACCCCTAGAGTCAGAAGGAGGGATTTGGTGAGTTTCCTGTGGAAAAGTTGATAGGACCCAGCCAGAGGATGTGTGTTAGTGGCCTGAAAACAGTCTGTTATATAATGACCAGGAATTAGTCCTCTCGCCATTTTTAAAAAAAAGATTTATTTATTTATGCACACAAGCAGGCCAGAGGTGTGGGGCAGCGAGAGGGCTCACTAGAGACAGAGTGGGGAGCAGAACAGGCAGATCGATGGAAATACACTGCTGAGGGGAGCAACGGGCAAGGCAGCCTCTCACCATTTTTTAAAGGAAAAAAAATCATATCTAATTTTTTTTAGTTTCAGCACACAGTGTCCTGAGCACACTGTAGAATTCAGTAAGTGCTTGATATTGAGTAAGCATGTGGTCCAGGCCTATGGTTACTGAGATTTCTCAACTAGAATATCTGTTCAGGTCCAAGAACTCTTAATCTCTTATTAACTGGGCTCCCCTCTTATATTTTACTTTCTGTCCACTCTTCAAAAATCAGAAGGGACATTAGCAGCTACCCTGGGAATAGCTGGGGTTTAGGATAAGTCATGTATGTGGCAACGGCATACAGGGACGGGCAGGGACCTTCTAGAGATTTGGAATGGAGCAGGAGCCTCATCACACATCATTGGATAGGAATAGTGCTTCATTTGACTATGTCTTTCTGTTTTTCCAAAGTCACTCAGCTTGAGAACTGATTTACAGTAACAAAAATCACTCAAGACACTGTTAAAAAAAAGATTGTCACTGTATTAATGAAAGCTGTATTTCACATAATAATTGATAACCTTATAACCATATACTTGAGATGTTGAATTAGTTGTCAGAAAATTGCTTGGATCACCATATATCAGAGCAAAAGAGAAGGAAATATAGGTGTATGTGGGGGTGGAGGAGGCAATATATGGTTTTAGGGAGATTTCATTTAGATCAGGAAATTTGTTTTCCTAATGAAGTCCACAGCTGATGGTTATTTGTAATAGTCATTCACAATCAAATATCTCTTGCCAATGGGATGTAAACTCTAAATAATTAACCTCCAATTCTCCTTTCCACCTAGTCATGCCTGGGTAGAATGTTAACCTTCATTTCTATTGTAATCTCCGAATTACTTTCTAGATAGCTCAGAGTTTAATTTTTCACTAAAGGATAATTATTTTTACTATAACCATCCTGTAGTTTATCTAATATATGTGTTCAACTATCTCTAACACTGTAATATACAGACTGGACCTCTGCCCTCTGGGCCTTGGCCCTGACATAGTGTAGTGGGTAGTGATTAAGAGCTCTAGAATCAGACAGACCTACCACAGACTGGTCTTTCAACTTTGAGCAAATTTCTGGATTTCGGTGAACTTTGTCTTTCATCTTTGAACTGGAATGTATGATACTAGCCTCATAAAGAGTATTCCATAGATAATCCATGCAAAGCACACCACACACTATCTTGGCATGAGAAGGCCTCAGTAAAAGCAAGGTGGTATTCTGTATTTGTTATTCTTCTGGCTTTCTGGACTTCTGTCTGTAGATCCAGCATAGGTTTGTTTGAACATTTGAAGACTGCTAATTTGAGCATAAGACCCCCAAATTTCCCTTTTCTCACTAGCACAGATGCTCATTTAAAAAATACTTTTTATTGAAGTAGTATTAGTTTATAACATTATAAAGTTTATTTTTATTTTAGTTTCTGGAGCACATAGTAGGTGTAGAATTTTAGTTTTAACAATCCTGAAATAACATGTTATCACCTTTTATGCAGATAAAGTACTTTTTAAATAACCTGGTAACAAAATTCTTGTTTTGTTTATTCAATAAGTGTTTAATTATGAATTAGGAATATCTGTTCTTTGTCTACCTGTATGGTGCGTCTCTCTTATAAGAAAGATAAAAAAACATGATGCTGATAAGCAGTGATGGATGGGTAGATTGGGTCATGGTCTGTGAGTAAGTCAATATGGAAATTACATATCACTAAAATTGTGGGTGAATAAATAATGTTTCAAAATATCAAAATCATCGTGTTTAGAATAAAGGAGTGGTGGGACCAAAATTTCAGTAGTCATAGCAGCGATCATAAAAATGACTTCCCAAAGCAGAAGCAACTAGACAAACTTAATCCCAAACTGCTCAGTTTTGGGGTGCTACTTGTTTCCATGACTCTTGCATTTAAGATTTGGCTTTGGAAAAATTATTTAAAATATATCATAAACAAGTAGCTCTGGTTTATCAACAACAATTAACATACCATGTGTAAAAGAATACTGTGTCATGCTGAGCTAACAAATAAGCCAAACCTACTTTCCCATTAATTTATAATAGAATTGTTTCTAGCACCATAAATCTCCATAAATTCACTGAAGAGAAAACTGTTTTCAAATAGGTATCAATATTCTGATTGTTAGTATTGTGCATATAGGTTGCCTATAACAAAAAACAATAACAACAAAAAACAAAACAGTGAAGCCACCAATCCTTAGTGTCTGTAGTAAGATTTCAAGAAGGGTGAAAATCAAATGTGGGAGGAAACAAGATTGATTATATATGTCAAGGACATCAGTTCTGCTTGAACACTGATTAAGTGATTAATGAAGTACTGCCAAAATTACTAAATCTCTTTGCAGTAAAATGTTATTATACTTCCTTTCATAATTATAAGTTTAGGAGGAGAAGGATTGATTTACTGGAGGTAATTTATAAGCTAATTTTCAGAGTTCCTTTTAGGAGATCACTTTAGACTCACCCTTTGGCTCTAGAAGATAACATGTACTTTTCTAAGCAATGGGGGGAGAATCAATGTTGAATTAACATTAAGGTATTCCTTTTATGATTGCATGCAAAATATTATTTCCATTCATTTGTTTAGAAAGCATTCATTGGGTGCCAACTATGTGTTAAGCACTGTGTAGCATGCTAGAGTTAGAGGAATTATTTGTCTCAATATCTGTCCCTGGAAGCTGTATTTGTTCTGGAGTCATGGGAATTCTCCTAGTTAACAGAAAGAAGGAAGTGCATTAGTTTCAAAGAAAACATCATAGTGCACTTAAAATAAACTCATAAAGACAAATTAAAAAAGCAAGAAAAAGAAAATAAACCAAAATTTATGTTACTTAATTTGATCCTCAACTGATGTCATATGTAAGATGAACTCTTCAGTGTTAGGAGACCTTTCTGCATGACGTGTGTGTGTGTGTGTGTGTGTGTGTGTGTGTGTGAGAGAGAGAGAGAGAGAGAGAGAGAGAGAGAGAGAGAGAACGTGCACATTTGCCCATTTCGCAGGGATGAGATCAAAGAAGAGTATAGGAAGACTATGGATATGGCGGAGGACTCTAACTTTACCCATATACCCAGAACCATTAACTTCAGAGCCAGATGAGACTGTGGTTGAATCATTTTTTCACATTTTTTTTCCAAATCCAGTTTTTTCTTAGAAGTTCTGTACCCATATACTCAGTGAGAAACCTTTAGGTCTAGGTCTAGTTTCACTTACAATCTAAAAAGAAGGAAATGAACTACTGTGGTTGTTGCCAAACAATTTGAAGTGGGAGTCTTGAAATTTCCAACATTTATTGAGTGCCTAATATCCATGTGCTAGGAACCTGTCAACAGAGAGATATGTCATACTGCTGTGCTCAAGGGACTGTTTTCCCTGAGAGTCACTGAAACGTACATGAAGAATAATTTAACACTGAAGTATATTTTGACATATGCAGTATAAGCACAATGAAGTGTTACACTAGGAGTAGGAGGGGTCAATTTGACCTACAGTATCAGAGAAATAAACCTCTCTCTCTCTCTCTCTCTCCCTCTCTCCCTCTCCCTCTCCCTTTCCCCTTCCTCCCTTGCTTACCCTCCTTCACACTCATTCAACAAATGTTTATTAGGGCCCTCATATTTGTCACACATGGAAGCAGGATATTGGTGGATGAAACCAGCATGGATGACTTTCCTATTTACAAAGAGAGTTCAGAGCTGTGGAAGAGGCTTATACATGGATAGGTGAGCACTTGGCCAAAGGGGCATTCTGGGCAGAGAGAATGCCTCCAAAGCTCAGCAGTGATAAAAATAATTAGTCCTACGGTGATGAGAAGCTAGCTGACTTTGGTGGTTACAGACTATGAAGTTGGAAGGAGGTGACTGAGGTCATTTTGTGAAGAACTTGAATTTTATTTAAAGAATTGTATTTATTCTTTAGATAAAAGGGAGCCTTTGGAACAAGAGAAGGCACAACCAAGGCTGTGGTGTGGGAGATGAGTCAGAGTAACCAATCATTGAACAAAAACACTTATTTAACACCTACTGTGTACCTGACATTGTTTTAGATACTGGGAATACATGTGTGAAGAAAATGCCCACGGTCCTGCACTAGAGGACTTTTCATTTAGAGGGGATGAGAGAGTCGAGGAGCAGAACATAGAACAGTCTGGAGAATATTGTCAGGACCCAGCCAGGGAGACACTAGGTGGCAATTACCTGTTGGTAGTGACGAGAATGGGAAAGAAGGAATGGTTAGATTCTATTCACTAGAGAGAGAATTCAAAGGGAAGGAGATGACAGGATTTCATGTAAGCATTCTGGAAAAGGTAGATGCAATGACTCTTTTTCTGCTTTCAAATATTCAGTTGATTGTTAAACGACTGCTAATCCCTACACAACATGAGGCTGGAAGCTACTATGACATTTTGGTCACCGGTTGGATCAGTGATGTCTGGAGGTCCCTGTAGGAAGTCTCTTGAATCTTCATTTTCAGCACCCCTTCTGATCACCTCTTTTGGGTATCCTTTTTCTGCTTTAAACATCTAAAAACTAATTGGACGTTTGAAGTGTTAAATGAACAAAATATAGTTTGACATGTTAAACCCTGGTGAGTTTTTGTACTTTAAATAAAAACACTTGAAACAAACAGTAAGACAACAATTCCTAAAGAAATTACCTTTTAAGAGTAAATTTTAGGCTAGCAAAGGGTTTTCGGTATCCTATAAATTACACCAGGATGGTAGCCACCTAATCTATACACAGAAAGTCAGACTCTGCGCCTCTCCATGTTAAGGGAACTGGAAGAAAACAACAAATACATGGTTCACATCAAGTGCAATGTTTAAGACAAGCTATTAGGGAGTCACAGCTTTCAAATTGCAATCCAATTTCAATCTCCTACCCCATTCCCCAGGGCTTAAACCTCTTCCACTCCATCCACCCACACAGCTGGGGCTGGGCTCATGTACTTCCTGCCCTATGTCATCTCTTGAATCTGCCCAGATCCTTGCTGTTCTGATGGTATTTCAGTTTCTACTTGGAAGGAGTCCAGGGGGCAGTAGGGAGGGCATCTCTGCCCTGTAACGAATCTGGAGGTGGGCAGCTTCTCTCTAGAGATGTATTGACCTTTTCTAGCTATACAAATTTGAGTTTGTCCAACCTACTGCACAATGGATTCAGTTCTTTCTTAGATTACACTAGCAGGAAGGGATGTTGTAAGCAGCTGAATCCAGTCCTGTTCATGGCTGAATGATGCAGAAAATCTGGTTTTTAATATGACTTTTCCAAATCAATAAGCAAGGAATTCCTGATGCTTGTAGCATATTCACTGTACTTGAGAGGACAGGCCCACAGAACATGAAAGGCGTGCTGGCTCTTCCACCACTACATGAATATTTGCATTTTATCCCCAATTATCAGAGATTTGGTGTTAGTCTCTTAACCCAATAGAACTTAACGAAGGCTGTGGTTTCTCAATTGCCTTCTATTAATCAACCAAAAAGTTAAGTACATTTTAAAATATCTCCTCACCCTGTGTCAGAATTTCCTTCTCTTTCTCTGCCCTCATGTTGTCTTTGACTTTGAACCCTCTTCAGTTTCTGAATCACCACTTCCACAGGCCCTCTGGACCCCTCTTGCTAAATCTTTTTATGTGTTCTTTTTCTTTCTCTCTAATCTCCCCAGATCTTTACTCCAAGTTCCAGGAGGCAAACAATGCTCTTTCTCACATGGGGGGGAGGGGGGGTGGGTGCAGAGGGAAAACAAAACCAGGCTTAATCAGCTCCAGTTTTCTGAGGATTCAAATTGCCTGTTACAACCCCTGTGAAAAGTGAGTTACCCCTTTCACACTGTCCTCACCACTCCCTGTCCATTTTCATGCCACCACCATTCCTCCTTCTCTGTCCTCATTTATTATAGATATAATATATATAATAATATATATAACAATAGATGACCCTTACAGAAAATCATATTATCTCTCTTGAAGATCTTTGCTGTATCTCTGTATCTCACCAGTGAAATTTTAAACTCACTTAAAAACATTTTTTTCTTTTAGCTCTCAGCCTGTTCTGCCATCATTTTGTCTTTAACTTGAAAGCACCTAAAAATCATTATTCACAGCAGGCTCTGTTTCCATCTTCTAGACTGTGTTGAAAATATACCACCTTAGTCACCAGGAAGCACGTTATGGCAAGACTCAATAAAACAGAACATTTTAAAACTTCCCTCACAAATGCTGCATGTAGAACCCCGGGGGGAGATGATTCAAAGACTGGGTCACCCAGACAAACAAAACCAGTAAAAAACTCTACCAACTACCAACACAACCCTGGAAATGATGAGACAGAAATACTGGAACAAAGTGTTTGCCCTGAGCTACCCAACTTAACTGCTTTGAGAATACAGCTATAAAAATAAAACACATTTACTTAAGTGGGAAGTAGAAATGAAAACAAAACAACTTTTAATGGTAGATACATTCTTAGGCCCTGTATTAGTTTGCTTGGTGTAGGGTAAATAGAAGTAATTGGGTTTTTCCCACCCTGCCGCCATTAGCATCAATGATCTACACCTTTGGTCTTACACGTGTGCCTGATGGCGGCATCTTGAGTGTGGTGTGGGCATGTGTGTGTGTGGGCACCTGAGCCAGAGAATGAGCATATACGGACAGGACGGCTGAGGACCGTGCGGCAGAGTACAGTGGGGAGCCTCAGAGAACGGCTAAGAAGGTATAGGGATTCACAGGGGGGCCCAGGTTGCTGTCTCCCTGCTGGCTTAATTCCCCTAACCCGTGAGGATGATGCCAAGGGCTCCAATTTTCTCTTTTAACACTTTGTGGTCCGCTCACATATTAGTTCGTGTTTTTGTCACCAGTATCAGGTGGCCGCTCACGTATTAACACATGTTCATCTAGTCTCTGGTTTTTCATGCCATGGTGGATTTATTTGGAACTATTAGGAGCTATTTCTTTGATTGTACTCAGTCTAGAAGCGTTACACATTGTTTTGGTGAAAGTGTAAGGTGTTTTTTGAGAGAAATTACAGTTTTTTTTAATATCCAGTAGTTCAGGAGTTGTGTGTGTTTTATTGAATGCTTATACCATTCATGCGGTGGCACAGAAAATGGCCGGCCCCAAGTGCTGGTAAATTTAAAGGGCACTGGTACCAAAGTGTTAAGCTGCCTGAACCGATGATGAACCTGCAGGGCTTGGGATGGTTGCAGAACACTAGGGCTACCGGCAACAAAGTACCACAAACTGGGCACCTTAGACAACAGACATTTATTGTCTCTCAGAGCTGGAGGTGTGGCAGGGTTAGCTTCTGAGGCCTGTGAGGAAGGACTCTTTCCAGGCCTCCATCCTTGGCTTGTAGGTAGCTGTCTTCCTCCTGTGTCTTTTCACATCTATTCTCCATGCATGTGTAGGGTAAATGAATTAACCAGGCTTTTTGCACCACTAGCCTCTGTGGCTATCACCTGCAGCCTTGATCATGTTGATGCAGGAGGCGCTTGGAAGTGTGGGTGCTGGGCATGCATGCCTGACTGTGGACACCTGGAGGCTGGGTGTGTGCGCATGTGCAAGTGTGTGCACCTGTGCCTAGGAGGGAGGGGATAAAAAGGCGACGTCACCGTAGGGAAGAAAGCTCAAATTGCTCTCTTCCTCCTGGCTTGTTTTCCCTGCATACTACTGAATCCTGTGAAGATGATGCCAAGGGCTCCAAAGTTTTCTTTTAAACTGTTAAAACTGATGGTGAACCTACCCAGCCTGGGTGGTTGCAAAACAGTGGCTACTTTATTAATGGGAATAAGATGATAACTAATCTTAGTTTTGGTCAAGGATAGTGCAAAATGACAACAAAGCAAGACAACAATGTCTGTATTTCGATAATCACTCTGAATTTCCTGTTTATATTTTCATAATTGAAAAGGAAAATTCTCAAGAGCAGAATGCCAAAAGCCAGAAATAGTAAAACTTTTTTATTAGCATATTTGTTTGGAACTGTGGTCTGGAAACTATGAAATTAAAAAGTCACGTGGTTACACATGAAGCAGAAATATCTTGTTGTTTTGTTCAGTGCTGTATCACAGAACCCAATTTGTAGAAATCCTAATAATTTTCCAGTTTTCTTGTGTGACTTTAGAAAAAAAATTTTTTTAAATGGCTTAATGTGATGTTGATAAGGCATTTTTTTGTTTACTTCTTTTGCAAATGTTTCTTTTCACTTTGATCAATTAAAATAACTATAATTTATGTTTCCAGTTTTGCATTGGAACATCTAAAAGGATTTCAAGGATAATTTCTGAACAAAAACAGAGGCAAAGTCCAAAAACGCCTCAAATATACTACTTGGATAGATTGTAGGAGGATTTATCACATAGGATGAATACAGAAGAGGCAAAACAATGGACTAATTTCTTCAGAAAATCTGACATAAACAAGACCCAAGGCACAGGAGCCAGCTGAGGGGACAACACACTGTGTGTGTCTTGGTGACCTTCCTGGTCATTGGCTCAAACCTGTATTGTGTGTTATCAGTTACTGTGAGTACCAACATGGGAAAAAGAGTCCGGAACTTAATGAGAACGAGTAAGAAGGACCAGAAATACTGGAAATCTATGCTGACTTTCAAGTTTGTGAGGAAAGGAGCCAGGCAGAGAACTGGGATGAGCAAAGTATGAAGTGGAAGAGATTCTGAGAGATGATGGACAGAGAAGGAAGAAATGGAGTCAGGTGATTAGAATGATTTATGGCTGGAAAGGGCAGCTAAACCAGTATCTGATCATGCTTTGACTTAAATTCCAAATCTCCAGATTAGGAGACTGGCTCGTTGCCCAGAGGTGTAGGATTTGCCTTGAATAACAACAAAAAGCTTTCACATTTCTGCTTTTTGAAAATATTCACTCCCATACATGGAGTACTGGTTTGGAAAAGGCAGGTTGCAGAGAACAAGAGACTGAACTTGTGTTCCTCCTGCCATGAAATCAAATTGTATGACCCCCCCCCACACACACACATCAGACAGCGGGATGCAGAGTGAACAATTTTATGGGGTTAGGAGGCCATCCAGAGATGCTTTCCTTTAGAGCCTGAGTGCTTGTTGGAACCTACACATTGCAAGTCCCTATAGGTGCAAGATACCTAATCCTTCTTCATCTGTAAGAAAAATAAAGGGAGTGGGTATGTATTAATAGCCCACAGGGTGTGGTGGGTTAATGTATGTCAAATGGCAGATAGTCATCACTGCTCAAACTCTGAATACCATTAGGAGCAGTAGAGAGGGGCATTTTCACCTTTATCTTAGAAATGAGGGGGAAATCTTAACTATGGTGGAAAATCTCAGGGTCACCACATCTTCCCACTGCTGCCTCATGTGGCACTCCTCTTCCCTTCCCACATGCTGGGGTGCATCACCTGAATCTCTTCCCACATTCACTATGTGACAGCAGCAGCTTCACCACTTTGAAGCCTTTAATTTCTACACACACGACCCAATGCTCGGGCCAGTCTTTTCTCCATAAATAGTGACCCATGAATGGGTCAGGAAATCAACTTATTGTGTATGACCAGGATTATGACATGAAATATACAAGTAGCAACACACCATGTTAGGGTTTGATTGAAATGAATTTTTTGTTGCAGACATATGTGTCTGTACAGCTCTAGACACTTGTTCCTTGACCTCCTCTGCACCAAGAACCTTTTTCCACTTTTTCTCTACTTTGGAGCCCATTCCTACAACCACACCCTGGATCTGGTCACTACTGAGAATGGATCCAAAGCTTGGAATTTCCGCTGTATAATCACTCTTCCTCATGTTTTTCTGCTTCTCATACCTCCTTTCACTAATATCTTTTATTTTCTTGTTTTTTTAACATTTCTTTTTAAAATATACATATATATAATTATTAATTATATCTTTTACATTATGGTGTATTCCCTGATTCACCCATGAACCATCACCATGGTTCCTTGTGCTTTTTCTTCCGTTTTGAGCCCTTATCCTCCCCCTCTCTTGCTGAATGTCTCTCTCTTATTTGTAAACCTACATTTCTTTTTTTTTTTTAAAGATTTATTTATTTATACATACAAGCTGGGGTACAGGCCAGAGGTGTGGGGCGGTGAGAGGGTTCACCAGAGACAGAGCGGGGAGCAGAACAGGCAGATCAGAAACACACTGCTGAGGGGAGCAGTGGGTGAGGCAGGAGAGGTCTGCCACACCATGTGGTACTCTCCCCGGCCGGGTGTCGAACTTGCATGGCTGCTGCCGACAGCTCCACAGCGCAGAGCTTAACTGCTGCGCCACCAGGGAGGCCCTGTAAACCTACATTTCTTAAAGTGAAACTTTCTGCTCCTCGATATTCCTACTGGAACTGACTTAGCTCAGGTCCTCAATAACTTTCCTCATAGACAACTGCTTGACCCTCCCACATGGTCCCTTTGCTCCCCTCTGTAATCACCCCTGGCGCTCCTAAACTTAGAAGTGTGATCCGGTCCCCAATTCACCCAACCAGAATTTTTGGCTTAAGCAGAGCGCCTCTAACCAAACCCTTCATTTCCTCATTTCTCTCATGCTTCCATATATAGACATGTCCCAGCTTCTCGTCCTTTCATGACCCTGTTCTGGGGATCTACTTCATTCATAGCCCCTGATGTGGCAACACCCCTCTATATACCTCATGCCCCTACCCCAGCCTCTCTTAGAAATTTAAGGGACCCAAGGATGCTGTGGGGCCTACACATGAAAGTCCTTCCAAGTCAAAGAGAAAAAAATCAAGCCACAGAAAAGAGAAACAGGGACCACCATGCAGTCTCTGGGAGAGGGAAAGAGGAAGGAGTTGCTCTATCCAGTATCAGTTCTGTGTTCCCACGAGACCTAGATGCACAGGAGAACTGTGCTGGGGTTCCTTTGAAGATCCTGGTGCCCTCATATCCAGCTCCATATTTGCTGGGTGACCTTCAGGGTTCATCTTTCCTTGTACCCAAAGTATCCAGAGTAGAACTTTCTGCCCACGGACTACTGTTGCCTTGCACATGATTCTGTTGTGCCTTTGCACATATTTTACACTTCCCAGATGCTTTTCCTCCTTTCCCCATGTGGCAACTACCTACTTATCATTCAGGAAAACAAATGCCCTTTTGTGAGTTCCCAGCGCTTCTGACCAGTCCCTCCTCTGCATCCCTTTGCACTTGGTTTGTGCCTTGTTCTCTGCACACCTGCTGTGCTCTTAGGTAATTGTTTCTGTAACTGTGCTGTTTCTGGACTCTCAGACTCTTGGGCACAGTATCCTATCGCACTCATAATTTTAACCTGCCAGTCTGGGGGTGAGTAGCAATTTTTGTTGGTTCCCTACTACATTGCCTACCCTGGAGGCCATCTACCTGAGACATTTACCTTAGATTCTTTCTCTTTTCCTACCTCTCACATACTTACTGAGTCTCCTAGCCTGTGTGTGCTGCAGACAGGCCAGAGAACCAGGAGCACTACCTCTGTCAATGGGAAGGGTGATTGTGGATAATAATTCCAGTTCCTGCCCTTCAGTGGGTTCAAAGTGTTTTCCATCATCCCTAAGGGGAGCGATTATGAAATGGAGCCCTAATTGCCTGTAATGGCTTGCTTTCCTCTTTGTACTCATTTCTAGAATTGCGTTCCTCATTTCTAGAATTATCTCCCAAATTAACTACTTGCACCCATGTAAGTACCTATCTTAGGGCTTGCTTTTAAGTGAACCCAAACCATGAAAAGAAAATAAGCAGACAGTGCTCCATAGATAGTGAATGAAAAACTGAGTCATTAGCCTGTCATCCTGTTGGGCAGGCACTGGATGTCAAGAGACAATCTCTCCCCAACTCCAGTTTACTTTTCCCCAGATAGGACCTATGGTCAAGCACTTTGACCTCTTACCCTTATTTACTGGCCATTCAGAAGAGCCCAACCTAACCAGCCTCAAGGACGGATATAGCCATAGCTCCCTGGATGGGCTCCTGCTGCTGGGAAGCTGAATGTTGTGGAGAGAACTTTCCTAATATGTTGGCTGCAGGCATTTCACACTTAAAATTTTTAGTCCTTGACATATGCTCCAAAATCCTTTTAATTCTTCATGTTCATTTCTTTTTGCAACTGGCTACTGAGACTGTGCCCACCTTCCCTAGGCTCTTCACTTCCTTCTCCATTTTCCCCCCGCTCTCCCAGTATCTGAGGTACATGGCTGAGTGAAGTTATCACTTGTGAGAAGAGCTAAAATTCCAAAATCACAGTGAACTGCCTTATAGACAATCACAGTAGGAGACAGGCTGCAGACACGCCAACTACAGAGTCATTCAAGTGCAGCAAGCAATTACTACAGGACTGTCAGCCAGTGATACTGGTCTGGGCTGGTCAGAGGGAGAGGGCACACTGGTAATACTAAAACAAAGGGGCAACACTTGTGAAAAGTACTGTTATTAACTTCACTGTTACCTATGAGGAAACTAAGACACAGAGAAGTTAATTAACTTGCTCAAGGTCACACAGCTGGTAAATAAGAGCCAAGATTTGAACCCAGACAGCCTAGCTCCAGAGATCATAAACTTAACTATTATATGGCACTGTAGCTACTGATTTTTGAATATAAAATTATTGATAAATGATTAAAAAGTCAGCACAATGCCATCTATCATCTTCCTCCCAAGGTTGGGATGCTTATAAAAATATATTGTATCAACTGATGCTACATATCAAGCAATACATATAAAATAATTTGGGTGAAAAATAGTATATATAATTTGCCTTCCCAGATCATAATCAGATATATATTATTAGAGGATATGATTACATATCCCTTATTAGTGGATATGGAACTGAAATGGGCGCATATCATTTCCTGGTAGCTCTGTGGATGTCAATCAAACCAAAGGAAGTCAATGTTGTACAGTGAACACGGGTAAACCAAGATACTTTAAAACAGGGCTAAAAACACCAAGGCTATGCCTCAACTTCCACTTCTGCAAAATAGATGGATGGAGTAGGTGGTATCTTCCAATGTTAAACTTTTCCATCTTTGTACAGACAGAAAAAACTTGAAATTCCACTGATGTGGGTGACTGAAGTCAGAGAGGGGACCCTATAAGAGGACCAGCATATTCAATGCCACATAATCTGTGCTTTTTAGAAAATCAGCAGGAGCATTTCATATCTGAAGAATCTCTGCCAACTATGTCAAATGACTTAATATATGCAAACTGTCACCCTATACAAGAGGTATAGATAATTCTAACTTTGGAATGTCCTTGGCTACTGATAAAGAGGCACTAATTAGGAACTTTCTCAGGCTAGGATTTGGATCAACTACATAAAGAAAGGATTAGACCATCAGTTCTAACCCTGGCTCAGAGGCTCACAGCCATGTGGCTTGGTTCAAATTTCTGTCCCACAGGTTGTTACCCTGTTCTAGGTAACTAAGGTTCAAGCAATATTCACATTTTCAAATGTAAAGCACTGCATGGAAGACTCTTTGTGAAGATAGTTGTGCATACACAGGAGAATTTTTACTGAACTGACCAAGAATGCAATAGGTTTCTGATCGATGCCATTTTAGGATAAGAATTACTTAATCTGTCCCTGATAAAGTCTGCTGGGAGGGCTAGAGAATATGGTCCAGACAGGTAACATTGAAAGTGCATAAATAATAAAGTAAGAAGGGAGAAAACAATGAACACAGACACTGATCACATGGTGTTTTACCCTTCTTTTCAAACCTATTCCCCAAAGCAAGAGGATGGAGGCTGTCCAGGGACTGTAGGTTTATTTAATTTCCTTCTCTTCCTCAGAGGTTGCTCATACCTGAATATGGGCCTCCCTTGGACAGCCTCTCCTCATGTCTCTTTACAGTTCCTTTATGAGTCATATGTGCAGCAGAGATTGATAAATGTTGGATTGATCGGTGTGTTCATGCATGTTGGGGGGGGGGTAGGGGGAAGAGGGGACTTTGAAGGAACTTCTGCTCCCTGGGTGCCATGTGTCTTACAGACAATCTCATTTAATTCTTAGCGATCCTCCGGATGTCACAAACCCTATTTTCTGATCAGAGAAACTGAGGAACAGATTGGGTAACACTCTGAAGTGCCCCTCCAGCTCTGGTCTGAGAGGCATTGTTAGAGAAGATTAGAACATCTTTCCTGAAGGGGTGGAGGGGAGAGACCTGATGCCTCTCAGACCACGGGTGGCCATGCTCACCTAGAGCTCTTGCTTTGGGAGGGGACAAAATGGGACACTTATTTGGCCATCATTTATCCAATGTGTGGCCGTTCCAAATAAACACCCTTTGGGAACTTATAATGTGAAATGTTTCATATTCTCCAGTGCTGGGCTCATCCAAGACCAAAGCAGAGTGGAGCTGCGGTGTACCCCGAGCCTCGCCCCTTCCGTGCCCCCCAGCAGAAGACGGGAGGTTGCACTGCGAGGGAAGGGGTGAATGCAGAGCAGGTTAGGGTGCAGGGCCAGTCCATCTTCAGGACTTTCTCGCAAACGCAGAAACACGGCCACCCTAAACCTAGCTCGCCTTTTCTGCCCTGCCCCGCCCCCCGGCTTCGCCCCTTCGTCCTCTTCCTAGACCACCCCCGCCCCCGACGTGCCCATCTAGTCCCTTCACCTGGGGGACACTCACCCTGCCACTCGAGGACCACTTCAGGGGTAAGCGCCTTCGCTGAGCCTTCGGTGCAGCCCGGGGATGACCTGAGCAGCAGCAGAAGCAGCAGAGGCGGCAGCATCGCTAACCACTGGGCGCTTTGGGTGCCCCTCGTCAAGCAGGCGAGTGCCAGCGCCGTAACCCAAGCCCCCGGCACTGCCCCGAGAGAGGCGAGACCGCAACCCCCTTAGAGACCCACCCTCTCCTGGGGGCCTCGCCACCCCTGCGCCCCGGAGGCACCCCTATCTCCACAGTGTGCAGACACACTGGGCTCTGGGCTGAGAGACTAGAATCGCGGAGGTTTTTCCCTGCCCTACGCATTCGGCCTTGGAGAAGGAGGAGAAAGAGGGGGTGGACCATCTGCCCATCCCAGAAATTCCTGCCTTTGGGGTGGAGACAAAGGAGGGGTGAAGCTGCCGGGTGCCTTCTCCTCGGGCGTCCTACTTTCTCTCCTTCCTGGGGGCAGGCCGAATAGTGATTGGGGTTGGGGGGGTAGGGGGGGAGGTGAGAATTGAGAATCCCAGGGACAGGAAGTCTGACATCTGGGTTTGTGAACTTCCCGGTTTCTGGTAAACATGTGGGTTTTGCAACCAGCAGCTTAGTGTAAACCGAGCTGCTCTGAGAGCCTAGGCGCTTTGGGAGTTCTCGGGACGCCCTCTTCTGGAACTAGGGCCACAGGAAATCCCCGGGGTGCTACAGGTTCTCTGCCCTCCTCACTCAAGAGTTCCCTGAAAGTTCTTCCATTGTTGACTTCCTTTTTGTTTTAAAATAAACTTCTCATTCCATCCCCCTGACCCAGCAAATCCAAAAAATAACTGGGCTGTCCCACTTTACAGTTTAGAAAACCAGTCCATAAGGGCAAAGTGATTGCTCGAGGTTACTGCTTAATCTAGCAAGTTAGTCCCTAAATCAGTAATTCTAATTGTAGTCTTGATTGTAATTCTAATTGTAATTCTAATTATAGTCTTTAAATAACCAGCAGAAAACTAGAAACATTTACTATTTCTTGAGAACTGGCTAAGATCTTTCCTAAATAGGGCCATAACATTAGTCATTAAAACATGAGAGGAAAAAAAGAAAGCAAATGGGACCAAAAAAATAAGTTAATAAATAAAAATGAAAGTAGGGAGGATCTAGCAGGGCCATGCCCTTTTCAGCTGCTTATTAGTCAAAACCAAATGAATATTTTTGAGTAATATTGTCTGCTCTGGACCAAACTGTGGGCCCTATCCCCCTCACAAATTTACATAATGTGCTTACACCCCCATCCCTCATGTGGTTGTTTTAGAGATAGGACTTTTAGGAGTCAAACTTAGATGAGGTTTTAAGAGTTGGGTCCTAAATAGGAGGTGACCTTAAAATAAGATGAAGAGAGGCATCTCCCCATCTATAGGACCAAGGAAAGCCCAAATGAGGACACAGAGAAAGTGACCATCTCTGATAGAGAGAGTGGCCTCATCAAAAACTGAAGCCTGTGGGGTCTTGGACTTTCCAGCCTCCATAAATGGGAGGTTATATTTCAGTTGCTTAAATTACCCAGTCAATAATATTTTATTATGGTAGCCCAAGCAGAGTAATAAACTATCTTAGCCTGGTTCTTCAGAAAGCAGAGCCTAGGATGAGATCGCTGGCAGGACATGGATTGAAGATCTAAGTGGAACAGGGAAGAAGAGAAAGCCACTGCCTTGACTACTGCAGTAGCACTAAAGCTCAGTCTTGAAAGAAACTCAGAAGGCCTCAGAACTCTGCAAACAATAGGGGAACATATTTATCCATAATCTCACTCTCCCTGCTGGTCAAACTGATTCAAAAGTTCTCCTGACCACTTCCACAACAGTGGTGAGCTCCAAACATGGTCCCATGCCTTGCTGTCTGAGAAGCCCTGGAGCAGGTAGCAATCGTTGCATGGCATGATCAGAGGTGGGGTGATGTCAGGTTGCCTCAGAAGAAACCTCAGAGAAGCCTGTGTAGGACTGGTTGCTACAGAAGTGACTGAAGGGAGAGATCCACTGAGAAGACATGAAAGATTCCAGCGTTTGTGCTGTGTCTATTTCATATTGTTGTATGTAGAAGTTAGCATCCCTGTCTGAAATCATGCAGAAATGAATGCTTTCAGCATACCGGACTCGACAGACTTCAACTACGAAGTATTTATCAATCTTTCCTGTGGCCTTTGAACTGCATTGTGTGCTATGGGAATATCCCCAATGTAAGTGAAATGATTCAGCCCTGTCTCAATGACCTGACATCTATTGAAGCAGCCTGTAATTGACACAACATCATTAGGTGACTAAGTGCGACATGAAGTTCATTTTTGGTGGGATGCACTGTGGTAAGAATTAAAGGGAGAGCAACTGGAGGACCTGGAGTATGAAGTGCAGGGTTAAGTGTGTTCAGGCAGGGTGTTGGGTACTGGGAAGAAGAGGCTATTCTGGAATGGGACGAAGTTTGAGAAAAACTACAAAGGTTGGAGTGAGAATTGCTTGCATGGGAGGCAGTGAGGAGGTGGGTCTGTAGCAAAGGGCAGCTTTTGGGACACCCTCAAAAATGAGGTCACTCATTGGGCTGCCTCCCACTGGCTGTGGGATCTGGTGAGACATTCACCAACTAAGGGCCTCCCTTTTTCCCTCTGTTAGGGGGTAGGGGGGAAGCCCTGACCCATAGTAGATAATATTCCGAAGTAGCAGAGCTATGAACATGAGTAGGATAAAGAGGGGAAACAAGACATATTTCATCTTCAAAACAATTAGTGTAATGAAGAACAGTGATGACAACTTCCTGGCTTACTGACACCACATTTCCTATTCAACAATTAGAAGACTCAGTTTTTCATCTTTTCCTGAATATTGCAGCTCTGAGGTGGAAAGCCATGGCAAACTGTGTTTTAGCCCTCGAAAGAAAGGCTTGTGTGTGTGCATTTCAGATGTGTGAGGCAGGGTAGTGTCGGGTAAAAGAAATGCTTTGCTACTTACCCCACACTTCTTAGTCTCCTTTAGCCTAATTTCCTTCTGTGTAAAAATTCAGCTGGTAATATTTGATTCCTAGGGTTGCTGTATTAAATTCATTAATGTCTGTGAAGTGCTTTGCAGAGTCTGGTATGTTGTCAATTTTGGTTTAAGGGAGCTGTGAGCATGTGGGGCAGGTGTGAGCAGCAAAGAGCAGCACAAAACAGGTCAGAGGCAAGCCCTTCAGGGCATGTCCTTGTGTAATTGTGTCTCTTGACCTCAGCGAGGAGCAGGAAAGTGAAAACTCTGTCCCTGCAGGTCTTTGTACATCTTTCCATGCTCAATTTATCATATTGAAATAGGGTTATTATTTAAATCTCTCATTTAAATATGAATTCCTGAGGAACTGACTATATTTGTCTTTTAGAATCTTCTGGTCATCGCAGTTCCTGTCATTTAACACATTCTCAAAGTCTTTTTGCTAAATGAATGAAGGAAAGAAGAAAGGAATGGAGTTGATGAATGTAGTATTTGAGAAAAAAATTAGAAATCTGAATTATGTCAAATGAAAACAGTGAAGAAAATCCAGGGATTTCAAAACTCAATATATGGGTTGGGGTAAGGTTAAAAATTAATGTATATTTTTGGAGTACTCTATGAATCAGTGTCTCGGCAAGAAAGGGTGAGATCCTGATTTTAGTGATGGTTTAATGAAGTATTTACAAAAGTATGGACAGAGTGAAGGGAACCAAAACAGGATGGTGAAGACCAAGTTTCTAACAAGAGCTAGAAACTGTATCTATTGTTATATTACTATTACACCTAGATCTGAAGGAATTAAGGGACCAGTTGTAGGAGCTCAAGAGAACTACACCTAGGGGAAGGGGAATACTCAACAGCACGGAAGAGTAATTACTACCAACTGAATCCTCTCAGGGAGGAACTGAGAATAAATACCCTGTCCTGTTTTTCTCACAACTAAATACTCCTCTGATCTCTTCCTGTTGGCTGGACTCTGCTAGAAGTCAGCAGAAAAGGAGTCTGCAAGAGTCAGCTTCCCAGAGCACACAGTAGGGTAGGAGTTATGGACAGTGAGTCTAGAAATATAAATAGATAATATGCAGGTAATATACAGCCTCTCTGTCAATTTTTGTATTGGTATAGAGGACACAAAATAGAAGAAAGTAGATGAGTCCTTGCCATGACCATGGAGTTTAGAGACTAGGGGGAGACCGAAATAGGTAACCTGACAATCAGCTAGCCAGTACAAGCCATGATGTGAGAACGTATCTGAAACTTGACAAGTATTTCAAAGAGTCACTTATCAAGGCTTGCATCTCAGAGACTTCTAAGAAAAAATAACATCCCAACTGGCACCTCAAATATTAGCTGACTTTAAAAGATATGGTTGAGGTAGTGAGGAAAAAGAAACAAACATCCACAAGGACAAAATATTTACCGAAGAATATCAAATATTTGATAAAGAACTTGAATCTAGAATACATAAGGAGTCCTCAAACTCATTAATGAGAAAACAAGCAACACAAATTACAAATGGGCTAAAGATTTGAACAGATAACTTCACCAAAAAAATATTCAGATGACAAATAAAAAATAAACACACGAAATCATTTTCAAGACCATCAGCATTAAGGAAATGCAAATTTAAACCACAATTACACAGTATTCCTATTAGAACGGTTAAAATTAAAAAGACTAAGTATTAGCAAGGATATGGAGGAACTGAAACTCATACATTGCTAATGAGAATGGAAATGGTGTAAACACATTGTAAATAATCTGGCAGTCTTTAAAAAAGTTAAACACCATGTAACTACTGTTTTAGTTTTTTTAGAGTTGCCATAGCAAAGGACCACAAGCTGTGTGGCTTAAAGCAACAGGAATTTATTCCCTCAGAGTTTTGCAGGTGAGAAGTCCAAAATGAAGATGTTGGCAGAATTGGTTTCTTCTTGTACCTGAGGGAGATTCTGTTCTGTCTTTCTCTCCTAGCTTCTGGATTGCGGGCAATCCTTGGCATTACTTGACCTGTAGCTGTATCACTACAGTCTCCATCATCACTACAATCTCCATCATCGCATGCCCTTCTTCCCTGTACATCTCTATGTGTGTTCACATGACTATTTTGTAAGGACATTAGTCATTCAGTTTAGGGCCCATCCTAATTCAGTATGACCTTCTCATAACCAATTATATCTGCAAGATCCTTAATCCAAATATAAATCTCTTTCTTAGGTTCTGCATGGATGTGAATTTTGGTGGACACTATTCAATCAAGTACAACTATCCTATGATCCAGTTATTCCACTCCCAGGAATTTACCCAAGAGAAAATAAAAGCATACAGTCATGTAAGTTTTATACATTCATATGACTGTCCATGGAAATTTTATTGGCAATAGCCAAAAATTAGAAACAACTCAGATACCTTTCAAGGAATGAATGGATAAATAGATTTGGATATATTCATGCAATGGAATATTACTTAGCAATAAAAATAAATGAATTTTTGATACATGCGATAACATGGTTATACCTCAAAATAAGTGAAGGAAAAAAGATTCTTAAATGTACACCCTTTATAATTCCATTTATACAAAATTATGGAAAATGTAGACTAATCTGTGATGACAAAAAGCAGTAAGTGACTGCATAGGAGTGGAATCCAGTGGGAGGCTTAGCTGAGCTAGGAGGAAATGGATAAATGTTTCAGGCAGAGGGAATAGAGGTAAGAGTAGACACAGGTAATTGAGAAACTCTTATACAGAGAGATTGTGTATTGAGCTAGGAAAACTGAGGCTAGAACAAAAATTGTGTCAAAAATCTTTATGTTAAAGAAAACAGGAAGTCTTTTTTCATTTCATTTCATTTCATTTCATTTTATTTCCTACATTATTGTGTATTCCCCATAGGTTTCCCACCACCATTCACCCATGAACCATCACCATAGTCCCTTATGCTCTTTTCTCATCTATTTTGGCCCCTCTGTAGAATGTCTTATTTATGGTTGCCTGCTAGTTTTTGTTTTTGTTTTGTGTGCTATTTTCTCCTCCTGATCTCTTGTTTGGCTCTCCAATGTACCTCCTATAAGTGAAACCATTTGATATTTTTCTTTTTCTTTCTGGCTTATTTTGCTGAGCATGATCCCTTCTGGCTCCATCCATGTTGCTGCTGTATGTCGGTTCCTCAAACAACTGAAAATGGAGCTTCCATAAGACCCAGCAATTCCACTCCTAGGAATATACCCAAAGGACACAAAAACATTAATCCAAAGGGACACATGCACACCTGTGTTTATTGCAGCACTACTTACAATAGCTAAGATATGGAAACAACCCAAATGCCCAAAAATTGATTGCTGGATCAAGAAGATGTGGTGCATGCACAAAATGGAATACTATTCAGCAATCAAAAATGATAAACTGGAAACAGGAAGTCTTTTAATGGCTTTAATTGTGACCAGTTTTATGTATTACATTTTTGAGAGATCATCTTGCTGTAGTATGGGGGATAGATTGGAGCTAAGCAAATTCATAAGGACTAGGAAGCTGCCACAGGAGTCTGGAGAAAGAGCTAGCACTTATCTGGATTATAGAGGAGACAGTGATAGTTTGGGAAAACTGAACACACACTGTGAGTTGCTTAAGTGGAAGGATCATCAAGATTTTGTGTTAATGGGGTTTGTTGGGGAGAAAGAGGAGTTGTCAAGAATGATGTCCCATTTCTAGGATGGCAGACCTAGTGGTTTGATCTACCGAGAAACAAATTTGGGGGAGAAGCGGGTTTTCTGTTTGGGATGTGTTCAGAGGCTTATGGGACATGCAGGTTAAGTTGGGGAACAGTTGCATATATGGGTCTCAAAGTCAGAAACAGACTGGGAGTATAGATTTGTTTTTTGGGGGCCAATAGTTAAAGCCAAGGGAGTAGATGTGATTGCCCAAGGAGTATAGGTTGAGAGAGTAGAGCTGAAGGTAGAGTGAGAGTTCTCTCATTTGCTAGGTTCATCTACAGAGAATGAGGGTAAAGCTGAAGTTGGGGAGAGCTGGAGTCAGGGTAAGATAAGTTTGGCTTTAATGTCTACAGAGCTGCTAGGGAAATGTAGCCAGAAATCTGAGCATTGTCAGGGACCCAGATGTGTCTGGCGACCATGCATTTGTAGGGAATCAGGTATGTTTTAACAATATTCAGCAGCCCAGATACATACGGAGAAAAGGTGGGCATAGGCTTCATTCATTTTGATGTTACCTAATGAGGGTGTTACATACAAGAAACATGAAGACACTGGCAAGAGAAAAGTAGAAGATGGTGGTGAGATTTCACAGAATCTAGCCCCATGATCACAGACTGGCACACACAGCAAGGAGAGAGAGCCCTGGAACCAGACACCCAGTTTCAAATCCTGGCTTTGTCATGCACCAATTGTGTGACTTGGGCGACTTGCTTGACCTCCATGTGTCAGTTATTTCATCTACACAGTTGGCTTTATCAGAGTGCCATTTCACTGATTTGTTATGGGGATTAAGTGAGCTACTACCTGCAAAGTGCTCAGAATAGTGACTGACACATAGTACATACTCAGCAAAGATAGTTTTTGTTTTTACTTGTTATTATTTAAAACAAATAATATTTTGGTGGTAAACAGAGAATGAGGACAACAGGTCCATGAATAACTAGTGTTCTTTTGTTCAATGTTTCATTATAATGTTGAGAACAAGAAATATTGAATCCTGGCTGAGAGCCATTGTGTGAAGTCTGCACGTTTTTCCCATGGGTTCTATGTGGTTTCCACTCATATCCCAAAGCTGTGCATGTTAGGTTCACTGGTATGTCTACACGCCAGTAGGAGTCAGTGGGGCTCCCAGTGGGAGTCAGTGGGAAGTGTGAATGTGAGTGGCTCTTCAGTGGAAGGGCATGCTGTCCAGGGTGGGTTCTGCCTTGCACCCTGAGCTGCTGAATAAGCTCCAGTCACCTGTTACTCTGAACTGAAATGAGAGGACCGGAAAAGGAATGAATGCAAAAGATTATTTAATATTAGAAGGGCTTTGAGTCTTTACATCAACGTTTGGTGATGATTTTATGACAAGGAATATGCAGATGGAACTTAACTATTTTGTCAATTAGCTTATGGTAAGAATAGTTGCTTTATATGTTAATTGAAGTCTCAATTTCTAAAATTCCATCGTTGATATTAAGCAAGGATTTACTGGGTTGATTTGTTCTTTGGCTGGGTGGACAGAAAAGCCATATGGTTGTCCTGGTTTCTTCTTAGAAACTGTGACTTGCAGTGTTTGCTATATGTCAGGTTTTGGTCAAGGTGTAGTGGCTGAGAGGGCAGATGACCTGGGTGGGAATTTCCTCTTTGTGCGAAGTCATGTAACCTCATCCTTAGCTTCCTTTCTGTGAAATGGGCTAATAAGAGTGCCCATAAATAATACATGGAAAGCACATATTACCCAGTAAACAATGAGTATTCCTGCAAGGTAACTATGATTCTTAGATAGAATCCACAACATACATTATCACGTAGGTGTTATTATAGTTATTATATACCCATGAGGACACTGAGACAGTTTGAGCGATTTATTGTTAAAGCCTTCCTTAGCTACCCATCAACTTCATGTAATAAGCAATCTCATTAAGAGAAAACTACTGTAGATAAAAGAGAATATTGATTTATATGAAACACAAGTTTTCTAGCACATTTAATATGTATTTATAGCAGTTTTCTCCGAGCCTTTTATTAAACACTTCTGTATGTGTTCAAAATATTACTTAATGTTGTGATTTAACAGCACCGTGGTATTTTAACTAATAACACCCACAGTGGTTGAAGTACTAAAGGTTGAAAAGAAGTGAAAATTCACTGGGCTAAGGGCCAATTTCAGTAGTAAGTTAATGAACTAGTTTTTCACCTTAGTCCAGACAGCAATTAATATCAATTTAATTCAATTAACAGCTTTCCCAGTGTGTGGTATTTAGCCAGAATAACTTCCTAACTTGAAAGTTTCAGCTGAGCTTCTGTTTTGGTTGTCTGAAGTCTGCCTGTCTGTAAGGAAACCAATTTCTGTATGCTCACATTTTCTTTCTACTTCCTGCAGGTAATTTTGTTGAGGACATGCAGGAGAAGCAGGCAAAGGGGCATTCATTCCGATAGAAAAGAGGAGAACTCTCCACAGTGCATTTTCTGTACCTCAGCTAGCCTGGTCGTATTCAGCCCTTATTGTGGTCACCGTCACTTAGAGAGCTTTTAAAAACCAGCATGCTTAGACTGCCTTCCCCAGAAATTCTGGTTCTAGTGATGAGGGTGAGGGAGGGGGTGCCACACTGGTAACAGGAACATTTTTTCAGCTCTCAAGGTGAGTTCAAGTACGGCTAGGTTAGGGTACTGCTCAAAACAAAGGCTGTATTGAGTTCTGAATAGAGAGAAGGGCCGGAGGGAATGTCAGCAGATGAGAAGGAAGCAAATCTACGTTGAATTTCTCAGCTGGAGGAGATGAGGCTGGTCTTACTAGTACAATTTCTTTTCTGATTTTACAATAGCTTCAGTTATTGGGCTTATATTTAATTCCTTTTTCTTTAGCACATGGACTTCTGAAAGTTCAGTACATCTTGTTTGGAAAATCCAAATAGCTAAAAGTTCATGTGAACTTCATTTCATGTTTTGGAACTCCTGAGTGTCAAACTAACCCAGCTTACTTTTGATAAAGGTAAATCAGTAAAGGTTTGACCACTATGGAAAGAACATATTTTCTATTCAAGTGTCCCAAATTGCTGTTACAGGTGGCAAACCCTGGAGGGTGGTGCAGGTGAGGATGAATAGCCCCAGGTGAAATACGAACAAAGTCATTGTATTTTTTGATAGAATTGTGCATTTTTAAAAGAGCCCTACAACTAGAATCTAGGTAAATTCTAACTCCTAGGTACAATTCATATCATATTCAGAGTTGGTGATTGTACATATAAGGGATTGCTGGTTGCAGTTGCAACTTTTTATAAAAGGGATGGACAAATTTATAAACTTTTTCTTTGTTGCTTTTTTCCTAAAGTAAATACAAAGAAATTATGCACCAAATCTGTGCATATTGTTTTGCATTGCCTTGAATAAACATCTTAAATGTTATCGTTTCGACAATAACAACAAAACAAGAAGTGAATTCCCAGTTGGCTGTGTTGTAATTACAAAGGGAGGGAGGAGCAAGGTGTAGGGAGCCAGAGCAGGGGTGGTGTGGCTGTCACCACGAAGGGCCTGAGGCCTTCCCCCAACTGGGAAACTGCTACCCAAGAAACTTCTTAGTTCTTGCTTCCCTTGCTGTCTATAAATTTCCTAAAACTTAAGGGCTCTTTCTTTAAGTGGGATGTGATCAATGTTTATTGAATGTTTATTAATCACTAGTCATTTAGATATTTCATCCATTTAATATTTGAAAAGTGTATAGGATAGTTTTTGTAATCATCAATGCTCCTTTCAAATAAAAGCCATGACAAAAAAGAGGGGGTAGCTGCAACCTTTTGATTTCATCCACAGACCCTCCCTGATAAGTTGAAGAGAAGTCTGTGGGTGTATTCACATCTTGAAGTGCAACAGGGGGCTGAAGCCAAAGGCTGTTACAGGCCACACACCCTGGAGGGTGGTGCAAGTGAGCAAGAATAGCCCCAGGTGAAATATGAAGTATTTGTGGGGGTGGAGGCTCTGATAGAAAATATAAGGGACTGCAGAAGCAGCCCCCAGGATTCAGTGTTTTTGGGATTTCAGCATTTTCCAGGATTCAGTGATTCTGTAACCAGGCTGAGTCCAAAGTCCAGTAAAGGTGGTGCCCCCTAGAGGGGGTTTGCTGATGAGAATGAATAGCCCCAGGGAAAATGCTAAGTTCTGCAGATTGGGGTGAAGAGTCTGATGAAAAATAAAAGGGACTGAAGGAGAAGGGGAATTCAGTTGCCATGATGTAGGAAAAGAAGAAGCAATCGCCATGATGTAGGTATAGAGGGACCAGTCACCATGATGTAGGAATGGAAGAGGCAGTCGCCATGCTGAAGGAATAGAAGAAATAGTTGCCATGCTGAAGGAATAGAAGAAGCAATCGCCATGATGTAGGAAAAGAAGTGGCAGAAAATGTAGCCATCAAGATTGAGAGTTTGGAAATCAGATGCCAGAAGTTTTTGAGCCACTAGGATATAGAATTTCGGATTGAGTATTTTTGGAATCTTCAGTGACTTTGGGGCCAGTAACTTTGGAGGCTTTGCAAGTAGCTGAGCGACAGAAACTGCTCCCAGTTTTGTTTTTACTGCAGCTGAAGGAAGAAGACAGAGGCCTGAAGTGGGCGCCTTCCTAAAATGTGTGAGTGCAGTCTGTTGGGCTGTCTGGCCACTGTAGTTGCTGTTTTCAGTGTTGTTGACCTGGTACTGTGCTGGGGCACCATGGTAGTTCTGGGAGCATCTCCCGTTGTGTTCTGTGTCGTCCTTGTGAGTTGGAACCTGGCCTACAGTCTGATTGTTGTGTGTCTGCAGAAGTAGGAAGATGCCATCTTGCAAACATGGTCTATTGTTTGGAAGAGGAGCTCCATATCAACAGTGGCGGGAAGACGCCACCTTTGTTACTTTTCTGGAACTTAAAGGACTGGACATCGCTTTAAGTAAGGTAAATGGCCATATGTTGACTTCAGTAATTCTTTGCTTTTCCTTGTTTGTTAAATAAATCCCATTGTTATTTTTTCCTGAGTCCGAGTAGTCTTGCAATTGTGCGCTAAGGTGCAGAACCAAGATAGTGACCGGTAAGCAAATGGGGCACTGCCTTTGGCCAAATTATGAAGCCCCATTTGCCCAGTATCAATTCCAGGGTCAGCAATTTCTCCCCCTACCACGCTGATCTTCCAAAAGATTATTGTGGGCCTCCAAAGGATTTGGAGAGGCTTCCAGCAGCCAACCTCAGAGGAGAAAATTCAGAAGCTTTTCAGGTAGCTGAGCGACTGAAACTTTCCCAGCTTTGCTACTGTTGTAGCCTGGAGGGGAAGGACCTGGAGCAGGGTCCTTGCTGAGCTGTGTGAGTGTGGCCCTTGTCAGGTCCTTTGGCTGCTGCAGCTGCTGCTTTGAATGTTGCTTGTCTGGGTCTGTGCTGGCACATCTCCTCAGCTCCAGCGAGCATCTCCTGTTGTGTCTTCTGCTGTCTTCGTGAGTTGGATCCAGCCTATTGTCTGGCTGGGAGTGGTGGGAAGATGTCATCTTAGACTTCAAAGCTCTGGACATCACTTTGGGTGAGATAATCCGCCATTTGTGGCCTTAGTGACTCTGTTTTCCCTGTTTGTATAAATCCTATTACAGTTCTCTGAACCTGAGTAGACTTGCTATTGTGTGCATGGGTGAAGAGCTCAGACAGTGACTGGTAATGATTTGGGCACTCTCCTTGGCCAGTTTTAGTGTCCCTTATTGTCAGTGTCAGAAGGAGGTGGTGAGGGGAGAAGTAGGAGGTGGATGAGAACAGAGTAGAACTGCTGGATTAAATGTCCTTCTTCCATTATTTCTAAGCTGTGTTACCTTGGTCAAATTACATAATCTTATTGAATTTCCTCTTTATTGAGGACATTAAGACCCTAACTTGCAGGGTTATGTAAGATGAGAAATAATGTGAAGCAAATGCCAGGAATAGTCAGGGCCTCTAGAAGTATAGCTATAGTCACTAAGGGGGGGGGGGTGTAGCCCTAATGGATCAGGGACAAAGAATCTGGATGTTCATACATATTGTGCATGCTCAGTGGATTGGAGGTTTTGTCAAGTCTTATTTCTAAACCAATTCAAAATACTACAGCTCGCGGTAGAGGAGATAATGGGGATTTGATGTGAGAGAGTCATGGGGCTATCAAAGAAAGAGACTTTGTCTTTGCTAAAAGAAAAAGGTCTTTCCCTATCCTTCTTAGGTTAAACTGGTTGAATATTAAAGTACAGACTGGATTTCTGAGGTCTGCAGAGCTAACTGAGTAGAGGACTAAGAAATTGGCAAGCCTATTTTATATTGATAGTTCTCCTAGTAATCAACCAATGTGTGCTTCTTAGCTTTTCTATAGTTTAACTTTTTCCCTAGGCAAAAGCAGATATCATAGTGTTATGATGAAATGTATGGATTTTATAAAAAGGGAAGAAGATATTGATGGTTAAATGACTAGAAATCTATGAATACAACTTTTTTCCTGCATATGCTTATAAATCAGTATATAGCTGTATTACTTTTCATACTGTAAAGGCTTTTTTAATATTTTGTTACTAGGAGAAAGCAAATTTTTAACAGAAGGTTAGAAACCTCAGTCTTTTATATTAAGATAGATGGGTTAAATATTTTTAATATGTTCTTAGAGAATCTGGTGAAATACAAGATTATAAAAGAACTTTGTTGTAGTTTCTCAAAGCAATAAACTACAAACATTTAAAAGGTAAAATTGAGAATTCTTGACGTATTTACATGCCCACAAAATTATTATCATATCATATTAAGGTGGTGAACATATCTATCATTCCTACAAATTTCACTGTGTTCCATGATAGGCCCTCTCTCCCATCCCTCCCCATCCCATACCCAGTTAATGATTGGTCTGCTTTCTGTCTCTATAGATTAGTCTATAATTCAGGATTTTATATACATGAAATCATACAGTATGTACTTTCTTTTGGTCTGGTATCTTTCTCTCAGAATAATTATTTTGAAACATAGCCATATTGTTGCATGCATTAATAGTTCACTTATTTTTAATGCTTAGTAATATTTTATTAAATGGCTATACCACCATCTGTTGATTCATTTACTTTTTGATGGATATTTGGGTTATTTCCAGTTTTGTGCTATTCTATGTACATTTTCTATAAACATTCATGTACAAATCTTGATGGAAAGAACCTTTAATTTTTCTTGGCTAAATATTTAAGAATGGAATAACTGGGTGATGTCATAGTTACACATTTAACTTTAGGAAACTACCAAATTGTTTTCCTATTTCCCACAATAGTATGTAAGAATTCTAGTTCCTTTGTATCCTTGGTGTTATGAATTGAGTTGCACCCTACCCAAAGCTGTTGAAGTTCTCACCCGCAGTACCTGTGAATGTGACCTTCTTTGTAAATAAGGTCTCTGCAAAATTGTAGTTTATATATACTTAATGAAATATTACTCAGTTCTTAAAAAGATGAAATGTGAAACAAAATGGATGGATCTTGAGGTGATTATGCTAAATGAAATAAGTCAGAAAGTGAAAGACAATTACAAACAACTTATTTGTGGTATATAAATAACCAAAGAAAACAAACTGACACAACACAACAAAAATAATTCTCAGAATCTGAAGAATAAAGTGGCAACCTGAGGGGAGGGGGAAAGGAGGTAAAAGGGGTAAGAGATAAGTTGATAGTTTATTGACACTGGAGCTTTGGTGGAGGGTGAGTAAAAACGTATGCACACGTTGAGATGTGAAGTTGTACTCCCAACATTATATAGTCCTGTAAGTGAATGGCAAATCAATAAAATCTGATTAAAAAAAAGAAAGTCTTTATGGATGATCAAGTTAAGATGAGGTTATCATGACTGGTGTCCTTTAAAAAGGAGGCATTTAGAAACAAAGATATACACACACAAAGGTTGATGGGGTGATGAGATAAGGGTGTTGAATTGACAGGCTAAGGTATGCCAAAGGTGGCCAGCAAACCACTGGAACCAGGGAGAGGCATGGAATAGTCCTTTCCCTCAGCCTTCATAAGGTTCCAACCATGCAAACACTTTGATGTTGAACTTTTTGCATCCGGAGCTGGGAGAAAATAAATTCCTGTATATAACTCATCTGAATTTGTTGCTTTGTTATAGGCATTCTAAGACACTGATATACTTCCTAATGCAGGAATGGTAAGGTTTTATACTGTTTGTATGTGGACGCTTGTCACCCCATCCACCATGGATTTTCTTTATTGCTTGGGAAGGGGATCAAGGTAGCTGTAGCTACTGCCGCTGGGCCAGCAGCACACCACAGGAACTTTCTGCTCCAGCAAGCAACAGAATCCAAGCAGCAGACTTAGCAACTTCCTGCTTCACTAATATATAGATATCTTTATTTTTGTATATTGATCTCTTATCCTACAATCTTGCTAAACTCACGTATTAATTCTACTACTTTTTGTGGAGCTACTTGCATGCTGTCAGTTGTGACCGAATGGGCATTTATTCCTTTCTAATATGAATGTCTTATTTCTTACTTTATTACACTGGAAAGAACCTCCAGTATTAGAAGGGTATATTTAATGGAAGTGATAAGAATGGGTATTCTTTTCTTGTTCCTGTTCTTGTTTGATCTTAAATGAAAAACATTCGGTTTTTCACTACAATTTTATGATGTTAACTGTAGGATTTTGACTGGTGTCTTTTATCAGCTTAAGGAGGTTTTCTTCTATTCCTAATTTAATGGGAGACTTTACCATGAATACATGCTATATATAGTCAAATACTTTCTCTGCATTAGGAGACAGTTGTACTAGTTTTCTTCTTTGTTAATATGGTAAGTTACTTTATTGATTTTTTTGCATGTTACACAAACTACATTTTTCTATAAACCCCATTTAATCATGATACATTTTTTCTTTTTACATAGTATTTAATTTTATTTACTAGCATTTTATTTAGATTTTTTAAATAATATTCATGAGTGCTATTGAACTTCAGTTTTCTTATAACATTTTATCTGATTTTGATATCTGATTACTGCTGGTTCAATGAATGATTTGGGAAATAGTTCCTTCTCTTCAGTTTTCTGCAAGAGTTTGTGCAGAAATAGTGGAATTTTTTCTCCCTTTAGTGTTTACAATTCATCTGTGAAGCCATTTGGGTTTGAAGTTTTCTGTGTGGGAAGGTTTTTAGTTAAAATCTTATTTTTTTTTCCTAGATACAGGGAAATTCAGATTATCTATTTTTCTTCAGAAAACTTGGTAGTTCTTGTCTTTCAAGGAATTTTTCCATTTAATATAACTTATAGGCATGAAGGTTTTCATGGCATTACCTTATTATCCATTTAGTGTCTATAGACTCTCTAGAGATGTCTTTTGTCTCACTCCTGATAGTGGTAACTTGTGTTTTCTGTTCAGCTTGGCTAGAGGTTTATCAATTTTATTTATGTTCTCAAGGAAACTTCTGTGGTCATTGATATTTTTTCTATTCTATTACTGTTTCCTATTTCATTGATTTCTACTTCGATGTTTATTACTTCCTTTGCTAACTTGGGCCTTATTTCTTTTTTCTGGTTTCTTAAAGTAGAAGTTGAGGTCATTGATTTTTGTTTTCTAAGATAGGCACTTATTGCTACATATTTGCCTCTCGTGTTGTTTTAGTGGCTTCCCATGTGTTCTGATATATTGTGCTTTCATTCCATTGAAAGCGTTTTCTAATTTTCTTTTTTTTTAAAGATTTATTTATTTATACATACAAGCTGGGGTACAGGTCAGAGGTGTGGGGTGGCGAGAGGGTTCACCAGAGACAGAGCGGGAAGCAGTACAGGCAGATCAGAAATACACTGCTGAGGGGAGCAACGGACGAGGCAGGAGAGGTCTGCCGCACCATGTGGGATTCTCCCCGGCTGGGGGTCAAACTCGCATCACGCACTGCCGACAGCTCCACAGCGCAGTGCTCAACCGCTGCGCCACCAGGGAGGCCCTCTAATTTTCATTTTGAGTTCTTCTTTGACTGTGTGCTCTTTAGTTTTCAAATGGTTGGGGATTGTCCAGATATCTTTTTGCTATTGATTTTTCACAAAATTCCATTATGTTTTTTCATTCCAAAGAATATACTTTATATGACTTGAATTCTTTTAAATTTGTTGAGATTTGTTTTATGGTCTGGGATATAATCTATTTTGCTAAATGTTTCATGTGTGCTTGAAAAGAGCATGTCTTTGGCTATCGTTGGGTGGAATGTTCTGCAAATGTCAGATTAGCTGAGATTGTTGTAGGACTCACCTTGTTACATGTTTCCTCTCAGGGATCATGTCTTTGATGCATGATGTCACTTTCTAGAAAACTATTGTTTCATGTAGTCTGTTCTTGCTGTTATAAGTGGAATGAAAAACCTGATCTTATTACTCCATATATTTTTAGAAGGCGAAACCTCATCTCTCTTTCTTTTTAAAAAAATTTTTTTTTGTATTTTTATGCATACAAGCTGGGGTGCAGGCCAGAGGTGTGGGGCGGTGAGAGGGTTCACCAGAGACAGAGTGGGGAGCAGAACAGGCAGATGGATAGAAACACACTGCTGAGGGGAGCAGCAGACCAGGCAGGAGAGGTCTGCCGCGCCATATGGGAATCTCCCTGGCCGGACGTCGAACTCATGTTGCCACTGCCGCTGGCAGCTCCACAGTGCAGCGCTTTAACCTGCTGTGCTACGGGGGAGGCCCTCTCTCTTTTTTTAAGGTTATTTTAATATTGCATTGCCTTTGACCTTCAAATTAGCTTTAGATAGGAAGAAGAGGCAGGAAATTAAAAATGACATAAGGAATTATAATATTTTGAAATGTCTTTTGTCTCTGCTTGGTTTTTCTCAAGCAATGGTTTTGGTATGTGTGTGAACCAACCCAATCTGAATAGCCAAATGTAAAATCTTAGAAGCATAAATATTGAAGTCACTGGGGTAAAATGTCAGCTTTACAGGAGGACACTTCAGACTAACAGTCAAATGATAAATGATTCTAACATTGTCAGTTTTTAGTCCAATTTCACAGGAATTGTATTTGAAGGATAAGTGTCTGCATTAGAGACTCAAGAATGGAGACACTGTCCATTCATCTTAGAGCAGTAAGAACACTGACCAGTCTTTCCTAGGCTCCATGAACACTATTTGTCTTCCGTTTACACTATCTTCCTCAGACCATACAGTAGAAAATACCATCTATTCTTTTGTGACTTCTTTATAGACATTACATTCTAGCTCTACTCTAGTTGTCTTAATTTCTATTTGAGAGTACATCTTCCTGTAACATTTATTCAAAGTGGAAACAGACAAGGCAAGTCCTACAATAGGACTTTTCTTGCCTTCTTTTTGCAAGGGGTAGTCACCTCAATCCACACTGATTTTTATTAGTTTTGTCCTGAGAGTACTTTAATTTCTAGCTCTGGAGAAGGCACCCTTCCCCTTCGTGGGCTGGGAAAAGGTCTGCCATGTTTATGTGCTTATACCAAATCACCCAGGAAGTGTGGTGGGACTCGACAGTCACTTCCTTCACTGTGATCTGCTTCCTGGATTTTCCCTGGTCCTTTGCCTTTCTTTTATTCCCTGAGGGGGTTGTGTGACTCACCAATGTCAGCTACAGAAAGGCTCTTACCAGATTTTTCTATGTTTTGACTTGTGCTTTCTATTCAGGCAAATTCCTGTTTGTTAGTAAGAGCAATTAATTTTAAGAAAGGCTAAACCCAAATCTCAACTGGCTTTGACTTGTTAGCTTCTTAAAAAATGAATCTGTCACTTGTGCTTGTTATTTATCATAAATATTTGTGACCTTGTTTCCACCTGTGTTCTTAATTGTGCCTGTAGGTCCTCACAATCTACATTATTTCTTCCTCCTTACCTCCAGTTTTCCCACTGTCTTCCTATTTCTCAGAAATGCCTGTGATTTGTTTTGTGGACTGTTCCTCTGGGAGGATAAGCGAGGAAAGGACTGAGTTATTGCAAAATTGTTCTTAGAACTGAGCAATGACCTCTAAGGATCTACAAATGTTAATTTGAGAAACATTGCTTTAATCTGTTTTTCCTGTGTCTACTCTATCAAATATCCCTATCCTTTAAGTCCCAAGCCTTTTCAGTTATCAGCACCCAGTAGGAATAGGAAAGAATGAAATCTTTTCAACATTCTGAATGTTGGTTAAAATTCTCACTATGGTGCCTGGAAGACTGAAGCAACCCTTCTGAGATCCACACTCACCTGTAGTATCTGGGATTCTCAGGAGGCACCTCCCATGCCCTCATGCACCTTGTTAGGTGCTCCCTCAGCAGCTTCCTCCACAGCTGCTTCCAGGCAACAGACCCAGGCCCAGAACACTGCTCCACAGGCCACTGCTGAGCTGAGTACCTGTCCCCAACTCTCACCTGAGCCTCCTGTCGCCTACTGTGATCTGGGGGCTGCCTGGCTCTAGGCTTCTGCTAAACCTGCAGCCCTGGCAGGTACCTGTTCCTCTTGGGCCACTGGATTCCTCCCACAGCGGGGAGCTCCACCGTCTGAACCAGCAGAGCCCATCCTTCTTTGTCATGTGGAAGAGGAGCTCTGTTCTGTGTTCCACTCTTTTCAACAATAGAAATGCTTGGCCCCCAAGATTGTAATAGGTCTGACTTCAGTTTATATAGAATGTTTTTAAGGACTGGTTTAAGAAAACTGCCACCATAATTACCTAGAACCAGCATTCTCATTACAATTTGAACCTTGGTCTGAGTATCTAATTTATGATATTAGAGATGTTTCTATGTTATTTTTTTCATTGCTCTTCATTTATATTTGTCTTCTGTTTTAACCTCTTCCCTTCTCTATTTCTCCAATCATATCTAGACCTGAACCTTGGATACTCTGTTCTTTTACTCAGAGGGCAACTGGAAACACTCAGTTAATGAATACAGCTACCATTTATTGAAAACTTATTGAGCATGTATTTTAAATATTTTAATATATTGTTTCTTTTAATTCTCACAGTATTCCTAGGAAATAGGTGAGACTATAGCCAGTAGTGATATAACGCGGAACTGAGTTGAGGACAGTGGCATCTTTCAGATGGGTCTCACTTAGAACTTCTCAGTAAGTGAAGTTAAGACACAGTGTTACTGCCAAAATCTAAGCCTACCATATTAAATGGTAACTTTGTGTACTGGAAAGTTGATCAACAACTCCACATAAAAACTATATTATGTGCTTTTCTGTGTCCATCTGGAGCTGAAACTATTGTCAGGCTTTTGAATGAATCACAGAATTTTATTTAAACATGTCTTTATTTTTTTTAACATATCTTTAAAGATATTATTTCTTATAATGAATATAAGATTTGATTGAATTAAACAATGGACATGACTAAGAAGGCCTCGAGGAAACATTGTATATTCTTTTCTGCCTTCTTGACAAATTCTTATCTTTTATTATGCTCAATGTTTTCAATCTTCTTTTATTCACATTCCTTCTCCAATTCCATCTTATTAGGAAAAAGATTTCCAAAGTCTGACACACTACTTGAAATTGATAAAATAGGTATTTAATATACTAAAATTATGCAAAATGCATTTCATGGCTAGTCTACTTAATTTTAATTTTTATTATTCCATTGCAGTGTTTATAAAACTAATAGCATTCTGTAGAGAATGTAGTTAGTCATTATAGAAGGAGATGACTAAACAAATAAAGGAGACAGAGTTTTAAAAGCAAAGTATGGAACAAAATAATTTATAATCAAAGGGGAAAAGATATGAAATCACTGTTAAATTTATTATTAGCATTAATGAGTATTTTTTGTATGACATTCCATAAAGGCCATCATTACTTGAATTCTAGGAACTTCATACAATGTAGACTAGAAAGAACTTTTAAAAGAAAATGTTAAAAAATGGTAGTTATCTTTCACTTTAAAAAGACTAATCACCACTGCATCTCCATTAGTTTGGTTGGGTGGTGTGGGGAGGGAAGACAAGGGCTTCAGAATCCCCATACTAGAGAGTCTCTCATGTTCCATTCCTTATTATTACCTTTTATTTTTTTTGGCTCCACTAGCCATCACCATCACTCCCATCCCTACCCCTGTCCATCCCTTCTAATTATTAGTTACCAAAGGGGCATTTGTCCACATTTCCCCTCCAACTTCTCTCTCTTATTAAGTAGGCAGAGCCCCTTTGCTCTGCTGAATGAAGGCCCACAGGTGATGCTTCCACCCCATCAGCACTGCAGGGAGCAGGGGAGGCCCGAGGACTGCAGTGTACACACTGGGCAAGGACATTAGAGGAAGAGGGAGTCTCTCCTCTCAGACAACCAATTCTACCCATTGAACATAAAACAGTGGCATTTCCAGAAAATGCTTGTTTGGATGTAGAAGTCTTTGCTGCTGAGAAGAGATTCTTTAACATGCTAAGACCATGAGCTCCAAAATGACCTTTATTTTCCTGTGATGTTCAACTGCACACGTGTGTGCATCATGGGGGTGCTCTGAGGCATCTGATTTACAGGGTGGCAGGCAGGGCTGTCAGGAATGAGGACTGAGCTAGATATGTCTGCCCATTCTGATTCTCAGGCTCGCTAATTTGGTTGATTAGAGTCCAATGCCCGGAAAGGGCCTCCATTTTACTGCTAGATTTCATCATAACCTCATAGTTAAGTCTACTTGGTTCAGAGCAAATCTATTACTGCATCTGGGAAAGCAACTCAAAGACCTATCTTATCAGGGCAGATTAGTAGAAACACCTTCTTTTGCATTCAGAGGAAAGGGCAGGGCCAAAGGTGAGCCTGCCAGTGACTTTCAATATAGCAGTGTTTAGACTGAGGACTTTGGAGTGAAATGTGCTCAGGTCCAAATCCAGCCCTTGACATTTATAACTCCTGGCAAAGCTCAGCTTTCTGAGTAACAATTTCCCTCTTAGTAATGTGTTAACAACAATACCAGTTCTCAAGGACTAAATGTGATAACATATAAAGCATGCTTTGCATAATTCTTATAGCAGATAATAGTGACCTGTTGTCACTATTATTTCTCTAATAATAAGATCATTAAGTGGTCTTATTAGACTATAACATAATAGTTAAGAACATGGATTTAGGATACAGATTTTGTGAGTTCAAATCCTGGTTTCAAAGTTTGCTTGTTAGGTGTGAGATCTGTACAAGCTACTTAACATCTGTGTGCCTCAGTTTCCTCATCTGAAAAATAGGAGAAACTAACAGTACCACCCCATAGGATGGTATGAGCATGGTCTGGATGAGGAAGCATAATGAAAGCACTTGAAAAGTAGGTGTCACCTGTTTTTTATTAGCAATGCAAGTTATTTAATGTTGGTATGATACATCAATTAATATGAGAAAGAAATAATAGAGACATTTATTAAAAGAATACCTGTATCCAGTGAGATACATATATTAAATAACAAAAGTATAAGTAAGTAATAAATACAAATAAATCTAATATATTTACTAAAAACAAGGAAGAAATATGTAAGTGTGGGCATGTATATGTGTATGTTCATATGACATACACCTTGAGGATCTAAGTATAGCAAAACCAGCTGGATTGGTTGAAGTGACTTTTCACGCAATTTTTGACAAGCGATGTTGACTTAAAACAGGATTGACTGCTATGCATATTATATTTACCTTGAAGGTAAATACACTTCAGGCTAAAAAAAAATACTATTTGAGCAGTAAGTTTTCCCATAAAATACATATCTAGATATTGCAAAGGTTTGATTGAAATCTCAAACTGAACTGGATCCTCTGAATCAATTTAGGGCAGAAAACTTGACGATCCATTTTCTTCCACTTGGCAAGCAGCATGGCCACCCCAGTTGTTTGTCATCCTGTAAGCTGTTCCTGGAACTAGACCCTGGGAAAGACTGGACACTGGAAGGCACAGATTTAACTCTCACACAACCTTTGGTGTCAGTAACAACTTTACAAATCCTACAGAGTTTCTTGGAAATGCTGGGTCTGCCTGTGTGGGTCATTGCTACATCCATAATCACAAGAAGTGTGTCCAACATGTACTAGGCTCTCAATAAATGCTGATTGAGACAATTTATTAAAAACCTACTAGGTATCAGGAATTGTTACAGGTGCCAGAAAAAACAGGCATTGCCACCATCTTATTGGTGAAAAATTTAAGGACAAAAATGACTTTCTTGGCACTACTTTTAATGGGAAGAGTTTTCAGGTTTCTAGATTTCTGACCTTTACTTTTTAAGAAAGTTCGTTTCAGGATATAAGCTCTCTTGACCTAACGTTCCCTCTCCTTTTGCACAGGGTTTTCTAAGGAAAGGACTTTTTATTTTTTTAATATATATTTTTTATTTATATCTTTTACATTATTGTGTATCCCCCGTAGGTTTCCCACCACCAATTCACCCATGAACCATCACTTGTGCTCGTCTGTCCCGTTTTGATCCGCTTTCCTCACCTCCCTCACAGTATGTCTCTTGTTTATGGTTGCCTGCTAGTTGTGTTTTTTGGGGTTTATTATTATTATTATAGTTATTGCTATTTTTTCCTCCTGATCCCTTATTTTGTTCCCCTATATGCTTCCTGTAAGTGAAACCATTGAATTAGAAAAAGAACTTTTAGAAGTTGATTCCTTTTGTGAACATTTAGTTTCTCTCTGCTTGATTTTCCTGATTTGGAAATTGAGGCTGTCACAATGGAATCTACCAAATGAATGATTAGAAAAATAGCACTAGCTGACTTTATTAGTTTTTCTGGGACTGCCCTAACAATGCCACTGACTAGGTGGCTGGAACAACAGGAACTAATTTCCTCATAGTTTTGGAGACTAGTAGACTCAGATCATGATGTTGGCTGGGTTGGCGTCTTCTGAAGGGTTCTTCCCTGTGTTCTATATAACTATCTTCTCCCTGTGTCTTCACAGGGTCTTCCCACCAGGTCCATTTGTGTCCTAATGTCTAGTCTTCTAAGGACACCCATCATAATGGATTAAAGCTCAGCCCAATGACTTCATTTTAATTTAAGTACCTCTTTACAGGCCTTATGTCTAAATGCACTCACATTCTGAAGTACTAGGAGTTAGGACTTTAGCACATACCTTTCAAGGGCACCAGAATTCATCCTATTGCACTAACCCCAAAGAACTTGATTTTACAAAACATAGGTAATGTCTAGGCCTGTTTTGAAAGGTCCCTTGATGTGGGTATTACAACCATGAAGCAAATCATAGCATTTACATGTAGCAGTCTCCATATGCTGTACATAAGACTCTCTGCTGTCTCCTGTCTTGGGCGGGTGCCTCTCTTTACTCTCCTCCTTGGACCCACGCTGAGATCAGCAAGGCAATCAGAGCAGTCACACAGGGATCCAGAAATCCAAGAGGGTTTTATTCCAAGTATAGAAAAGGAATTATCATCCATCTAAGGTACTGTTTAAATTACCATGTTTATTTATGTCAACACAAAATACAATAAAACAACTTACAAAAAAAAAAACATTTATCTTCATGTAACATAACTCTTCACTGAACAGAAGTACTACTGTTAATGTTTTGACATTTTCAAGGTCCAGCCTTGGGTCAAAACAATATTCAGAGAAATAGCAGATTCCTCTCTACTTTCCCCATTATACACACAAAGGAAATTTATATTTTCTAAAATCCCATTCCAGTAACATCACAAAATATCAAATATAAAGGTGAAAACTACTGCCGTGTCATCAGTATTGCAACTTCTTTGTTGCTCTAGATTTTCTCCAGACCCTGGGCTTCAGTCAGGAACATAGGGGGCACATCTGCCCTCCAGGTTCCCAAGCTTATTGTTTAGTTATACTTTCGATATAGCTATGTCTCCCCAGGTGTCTGATTTACCTGAGTTATTTAGAAACCAAAAAAAAAAAAAAAAAAAAAGTTCTGCAAATGTATTCAAATGTTTATAGATTTATCTGGCAGAACTGAAAAACCTTATTATAGATAACTCTGTGCCAATTCAACAGATAGACATGAGGCTTCCATTACATCATGAACTGTACACCTAGTAAATGATCTCACATTACAATTAGCCCATAGCTTAAATGGTGTGTAGTCTCAGTACATTTTCATATGATTTTTATTTCACTGGCAAGAGTCAGTCATGTGCCATGGAAAGAAGACAGGGCTGAAGTTAGAGGATCTAGATTCTGGTCTCATTCTTCTATTCACTCTCTGAACCATAGTTTCCTCATGAGGATCCAGTGAGATGAAAGTGCTTTGTAAAACAGTATTAACCACAAGAAATTATATTCTGCAGAGTCCATCTCTTTAGTCAACTGAAAGATCCCGAGACGTCTGCATGTACTTTGCAAGTAAAATCTTACTTTTTAAGTTAATATGATATTCACCATACGCAATTGAAATGTGCAAGTGGGGTTATGGAAATGGGAAAAGAATATAGATGAAAAGCTTATTACTCATGAGAGAATTAGTACTCTTGATTTAAAACCATTTAAAATTTTATTCTGTTTTAACCATGTTCCTTTGGAATTATTGGATGGCTTTTTGAATAAATGAACCAGTTAAGGAAATTTTTTATACAAAGTCATTAAAACTTCCATACGATGATTATAGGATTTGGAAGACGATGAAACTGAGTAAAATGGTAAAGTGGAGTAGGAAATATGGGAGAAGTAATGTGCACTTTGAAAACTCAGGGTGAAGTGGAAAACTGAAGGTAGAAGTTTACTTTTCAGGTAATTAATCACAAACTAAATGATAAGCCTGATACTTGCTTTTTTATTGGTGACTTCCTAATTAAATAAATACTTCTTCCTCATTGATAGAACAAATAAAATACTTATTTCTGTACCTAGCTTTTAGATTCATTACACAAATCCACAAAATTTACAAATACTTAGTTTTCATTCTTACATTTAGTACATCTTTAGAAGAATTGCATCCTTTCAACTGAAGTAAAATCAGAGTCTCATTTCTCATAGATTAAAAAAAAATCCTCCTTTAGGAAAGGGCAAATTTACTAAAAGTTTAGAAGTAGTTGGCAAGTGTGAGTATATAATGAGAGCATATGGACTTTGTGACTTTGCTGAGACAAAGACTTCAGGTAGCTGTATGCTTGCAACAAATGGGATTCTAATTTCAAATATTTTTCAAATGCATATCAGGCCCCTATGAATCATTTTGATGATTTTTTTGAGGCATTAATGCAACAGAGTTACTATTCCTCAACTAAGCCCCAAAGTCACCCCTTTGCTAAGGATATTTCTCTTCTTGATTATTTTGAACCTGTCAACGTAGTCTCTAACCTTCATACCAAGAATGATCTCCAAATGACCTATTATTATTTTAAACCAACCTCATATTGAAGCAACAAAGAAAAAAAATTAAATAGTGCATTAATATTTCATAACAGTGAAACAGACTTTTTCCATGCATAAAGAAGTTCTATCCATCCGTGGAAAGGTTCATCTTTTGTTTTTCCCTGTGTTTGTAGGTTACATTTTTAAAGGTACTGGTGGAGCCTCTATACAGTGGATTGGTTCCCTAAAAAAATTTAAAAAAAGTTCAAATGAAAATATGCATACATTTTTATAACACTCTTTTAATATGCCTAAATAATTTCATTGTACACATAAACTGAGGATAGAGTTAGCGCAATCTTGTGCCTGACACATAGAAAGTGCTTGTAGCAAATGCCGCCTCATCTTATTGTCCTTAACATTTGGAGTTTCCTTTCCTCTTAGGTCCTGGAGGGACCTTGCTGATACCCCCTTATGATTTTGGTACACATTTCCAAGCCTATTTCGAAGTACAGATGGAGCCTGGGTATCCCCTCTGACCCTCTAAGTTACTAAACATTATACTTTGGTCTCTTTATCAAATAAATTATACAGGTGATAGCAATTTCTGGGCAGATACTTGTAAATGCATGTTGGTATTTGCTTTCTTAGTTTCTCCCAACTTTCAGAACTGATAACACTGAAACACATTCCTTGGCCTCTTCCACTTGCTGCCCTTTGATTTGCCATGGTGAGGAGGCATCACATCTGCACCTCTTTCTATACTGCCCAGAGCCAGTGGCCTGACCTCCCCACATAATATGTTAGCTTTGCTCATGTGCCTGTGGAGAGACTATCCGTAATGAGGGCGAACAGAAAAGCAGTTCCTTGGTGGGGAAAGATGAGTGAAGACTGAGTCACCACATTGTTTCTGCTCATGTGAGCAGACTGGATAATCTGCAGCACTCCAGCCCTTATGCAGTCCTGCTGACACAGAACTTGGGATTTGGAGGGTTAAGGACAGACCCATGTGGTCTTACATGGAGGTGGAGGCTCATTTGCAAACAAAAAGCATGTATGCAATTTATTAATGTTTAAGACACCAGAAGCTATTTAGTTTATGTTGACTACAGAAAAACAAGGGACCTAATCAAAGAGGAAACATAAGGGCAGGGAAAAAATAAGGGTAGGTTTACTGTTCTAGAGGAAGAGGGAGCCTTGGGGAACAGAAAAAGACAGCATGAGCATGGAACACTGCGAGCAGGACCAGCTGAGATCTTGAGAAGCTATTGTAGGCCCCCCAACCCATCCCATATCAAACATATCAAAATACACTTGTGCCCCACATAAATAAAATTTATCTGCACTATAAAGGAGGTGACTTAAGTTGCAATTGACCGAACATCCCGTGTTACTTTGTAGACAGTTGAATGTTTTATTTTATGCAGTTTTCACTGTGTATTTTGAAGCATTTTCATTCATTTGTGTCTACAATATTTTGGGGCTCTTTCGAAAAGCTAGTTACAGGTCTGGGCATACTAGTAGGGAGCAGTGGACAAAGCAGAGGATGAGGGTGAGAGGGTGAGTGGGAATCTAAAAGTCCATATTGCTGGGGGGCGGGTGGACAGCAGCGTTTCCTGGACTCAGCTGATGAGCAGAGCTCAGGAAAATGAGCTCAAACTAGGTTTTGCTGGCAGGAGGAATTGTGGCAGTGTCCAGTGGCATCTTTTAGTGCCATCATGTAGCAACCTCCCTAAATAGAATCTCCAGCTGACAACTGAGGGTTGTCATTTTGGGTAGATCTGCAGTCTCCCACTGTTTAGACAAGGTCAGTTCCTCCAAGCATCTGTGGTGACCAGGCTGACCACCCCAGGGGTTTAGGGGTGCTGATTTAGGCTATGGATTCAGCAAATGCAATGGCACATTTTTAGAGCTTGAAAAAAGTGGTAATAAGAAATCTCTCTGCCATGACCCACCGCTTTCTTAATGACTGTCTAACTGCCCGACGCAGACCTGATTTGCTTAGCATAGTACAAAATCAATCCATGACGGCTAGAAATGTCAGGCAGAACAGTTTCTGCCTCTAGTTAATGAGTTGCCATCCTAGAAAAAATGTCTAATTAAAGATGAATTTAAATATCTTCCCTTTGTGTTTCCATACAGAATATGGGGTTATTATTTTTTAAAGTAATAGAACTTTTCTTTATGGCCATGATGAAATATTTCAGGAGGCAGGAATGAGGCTCTTATTCCTCCCGAATGCTGTCATCTTCAGACTCCAATGGGGCACTATGGGTTTTGAAGACCAGTCAAATTCACTTCTTGAAGAAGAAAGAGGGTTTAGGGACAGACAAAATCAAAATGAGGATGCCCAAATACATGCACTGAGAAAGTTTCTTTTTTCTTTTCTAATAGGATATATTAGTGAAATTTGAATTGAATTGTTGGAATTAAACCTATTTTGCATCCAAGTAAATAATTATCATCCAGTCATTATCTAGTCAAGAACATCAAACATTAGTTATTCAAAGAAACTCAATTTAACAAGGGAACAATATTTTTCATTTATGCTTTTATCTGTTTAATGCATATTTTGTTCCATTTTAGAAGAGCAAAAATTTAGCATTTGAATTTCAGTCATGTTCTACATCCTGAGGGAAAACAATTCATGTTTTGGGAAAATTAACTGTTAATTAAAATGTTATTTTAAAGATATTAATCATTTGTCAGTAACTCGTGCCTTTGTATGAGAACATTAAAATGTACTGGCTAGTAGATGCACATCACATAGTCGTCTGAGTCCCTGTTTGTGGGACACCTGCTGTTATTTCTAGGCAGGCCAAGGTTGTGTTGGGAAGAAGCAGCAATTAGGACTCTAACTCCACCATGGGGCATCAGTTTGGGAAGTCTCTTAACCACTCTGTGCCTCTGTTCCCTTACATTCAAAATGGGACTGTCAAGACTACTTCCCAGGGCTGGTGGTAGTTCAACTAACTTCTGCTCTTCTTTTGTGTGCTATATTCTTTCACTTCATCAGCCTCCTGATTATTGCCAGGCATCGTTTGACAGTTGGTAAGAGTTAAAATTAACATCTATAACCAAGAGATCAGATAAAGTTAACTGACCCAACCCTGTCTCAACTTCTCAGTCACCAGCCTAGCCCACCAGGTTACATTTTACATTGTTAAAGATGGATAAATTCTATCTTCATTGCAAATGCATGATTTACTTTCCTAACGGGTTTTGCTTGATTATGAAAAAAATATGTAAACGAGGAAGAAAGCTATATAGTGAATATCTGTAGATCCATCATCCAGATTTAACAATAATAAAGATTTTACCACACTTACTTCAACTATTCCTCTCTTGACTGAATTATTTCAAAGCACACCAACCTTTATTTCATTCACTCCAAAGATGTATATTTTCTAGCAAAGCTGTGATTCCATTATCCTACTGAACTGAATCAATAATAATTTCTTGCTATCACTTAGTCTATATTAATATTTTCCAATTGTCCTAAAATATATTTTTATAGTAGATCCAGACAGTGCATTTGGTGGTTGTGTCTAAAGGCATTTTTATTTTATCTTTCTAAAGGCATTTTAAATGGGAAGATGAAGTAGATGATGGTTTTCATCATACACTATCCTGCACCATATATTATAATTATTTTTAAATAGCTGCATAAAATATAAACATTCCTTTTCAAGATAAATTTATCCAAAAGTGAAAATTCCATTTGCTGTAGGTATTGATGATATCGTTACAGACTTAGAGAAAAAGTGTTAACATCAATTTACTTGGGCAGATGAACCCAAAGGAGTATAGTGTTTGCCTGTATTTTCTCCTGTGATATCACTGTTTTTAGAATCAGCAATGTAAGATAATTGCTATCAGATAGCTGGACACACCATTAGAGATAGAGAGATGAAATTAAAACCATGAAATTGTTTCTCTGGGCCTCTAGAAATGTAATTATCTCTCCTGTGGAATAGAAACAGAGAAAATTAGAGTCCTGTTTTGTATCTGCCTAGTGTGAAGAGATGACACCTAAATTATATCTATTGAGCACATATATTTAAAGGTTGATAACTTTTTTTCAGATAGCTATTTAAAATTTATGTTATTCAGAAAAACTAACTGGATGTATTTTAAAAAGTCTTCTCAACTTTGCTTTGTAACCCATTATCAATAATGACTATTTCCATGGAAATTGGCATGAACTGTCATAGTGCTCATGAACATTATCCCATTAGCTATAACATAACCAGTTTATGGAAATGTTTAGATACAGCACCTATGCGTTATCAAATGGGACCTGAGGGATCCTCCTGGTGATGAAGAATAAAATATATTTCTGTGATGTCCCTACGTAGCTACAGGAATTGTTTCACGAGACTCTTTGGCGTGGTAGAAATTCCCATTGTGCTGGAAGACAAGAGTGTGCTCTGAGGGTCATTACGGTCTCAGATAATGGGCAGAGGTTCCTTTGTTCCCATAGCTGATTAGAAATCAAAGGTGGTGGGGACATGGTGAGAAGGACATAAAAAGAACATGGCATCCTAATCCTCTTTTAGAGCAGAAGGAACCAGTGACCCCCATTCTGTGCCTCAAGGCACTTTCTCCCATAGACAAGAAGAAGCCCCACAAGAGTTTACTTACCGTTTGCCACTTGGCCTTTGATCGTTCTGCTTCAAATTTTGCAACTTCTTTTCGATCGTGAAATGATACCAGCAGCTTCCAAATGCATAGTAAGACAACACCAATGAGAAGAATGGCTAGGGAGACCCCCAGCATAATCATGGGAATGTTTGGAGGTTTTGGACAGTCTATGGAAACAATGAAAATGATATGAAGAACGTGATACAAAGAGTAAGTTTTGATGCAGAAAAAACATTTGTCATTACTTTTTCCAACCATACTTCATTACAGTAGAGGGAAAACAGTAATAGCTTTTGATCTTGCTGAATTTTTCAACAATGAGCTACTTGTTAAAGAATAGCCGTATGTCTTCAACATAGAACAAAAGAGAGAGTTTGGCTATAGGCTTAAATGACTGGCTCAAAAAGAGTTAGACTCCAAAAGAGTGACAGTTTATGCTCATGGAATATTTAAAAGGTCATGAAAAAGATTAGAGCTCAGTCACTAAAGATGGTCTCTTTTGGGTATCTGGTAAATAGAAAAGGAATGTACATACGCATGCACACACATAAAGCTTTATCATTGATTTTTTTTTAAATATGAACAAAGAGATTATATAAAACCTACCCCTTGAAAAGATTACTATTTGCTGCTTTTTTTTTTTTTTTTAAATAGAAGAAAGTTGTGGCTTTCCTTTCTAATGCAGCTCAAATACAGTGCCCTGGTATACTGGAAATTTCCTGGACTGGAGTCAGTAGAGGTGGTTTGAATTCTCATAGATGCTTACACTAACTGTGTGAATTTCCTCAAGCCCCTTGACTCCTTTGAGCCCCAGGCTCTTCATCTGTAAAACAAAGATGGAGCATCCCTGTTCCCTTAATCTCCCTGACCATAAGATTAAGGTCATGTGCTCATACTTGTTAAATCCATAGCTTCTGGACCCCTCCAAGATTCTGATTCAGTGGGCCACAGATGGTCTTTAGTCCATAAAGTATCCCAGTGAATCTTATCTTTAAGAAAGCTTGGCAAATTGAATGTTCTATATAGTTCTTTTAACCTGAACATTCTATGAAGTGTTATTTTGACTCTATTGATGATATTAATATAATGTCCCGATTATACAGTACCTTCCTCATTGATGGCAGAATGACTAATAATCCCTGTAATATGCCTGGGAGAGGATACATTTCTTAATGAAACATTATAATTAAGCTCTCCCTTGCTTTCATGGGAAAAAATAAATCCCACATAAAAATTATCGTTAAATATCTGCATCCCTCTGCAAGAAGTGAGGCAACTTCGTGGTATCTGGGGAGGAAATGAATCATACTTAGTTTATCCTAATTCTTACTGCTTTTAGATATTTAATAAGGAGAGTTATGCACACAGGACTAGCCATGCTGCTTTCAAAGTAAGGGCCTATAGCTGATCTGAATTTGAGTGAGACTAATGACCCCCTAACAGCGTGATGCCTGGCCTCACACACTTTTGTTCCTTAGCTAAAAATCCCTTTAAGGAGATTATGCAGAAATAAGTAAAGGAGCTAATGAAACAGCTACTACAGTATAAAGTATGAAAGACCATTTTCAGCATAGCAAATGAACCATGGCTGCTTCTAGCAACACTCCTGCAAAGAAAGCAGCAGGTGTGTGTCTATGAGAATATTATACTGGCCACATCTTTGGCTACAGCATTTCTGGGGAAGGGCATAGCATGTTGTCACTCAAAGCAAGATAAAACTTGCTAAGATCCTGCAACCAGAATGTGAATGAGGAGGGCTCTGCGGTAGGGAATAAATAAAGGAGGAATGGACATGGCCTGCGGAGATAATTATTTTAAGATTTTAAAGTCTTCGGGAAGTATACATTTCTCAAGAAAAAATTTTGGCCCAAGTACCAGAGCAGGTTTTATATGGCAAAGAAGTCCGTTTTTCACATACTGGTATTTCTTGGGATGTTCACACTGTAGACATACATCTAGGTGGAACAAGACGGTTGTCTCTATCCTTTGGGTCCAGGTCAGTGCATTTAATTCTAAGGTCCTGAGTGTGTGATGGTGCCAGCCTGGAGCTTTGTCATGCGTAACTGTTGGGCACTAGAAATGTGACTTTCTGAAATTACGTTGTGTAATAAATGCAAAGTACACACGGATTTGAAGGATTTTGTGTGAAAAAATATCTCCATAATTTTTTCTGTTGATTATATACATCGAAATGACAACCTTTTGGACAGAATGGATTAAATAAAATATATTATTAAAATTCATTTCACCCCACCTGTTATTTTTTTTAATGTGGTTACTAGAACATTTTAATGTGTGATTTGCATTGCACAGTATTTCTATTGGACTTTGCTGACCTAACATATTTTCGGGATTCAGATATTTGTCATAGAGCATAGCCAGTGGGAGGCAGTAGAGCACAGTAGTTAAGAGCACGAGCTCCAAACCAGACTGCCAGTTACCAGCCAGCACTGGCACTTAATTGCTGCAAGACCCAGGAAATTACTGAACTTCTCTATGCCTCGGTTTTCTTACCTGTAAAATGGAAATAATATTAATACCTGCTTTACACGGTTGTTGAGTATATGGAATGAAATAATATGTGTAAAAAATATAAAACAATACCTGGTATATTATTAATAGGGACTTAATAAATGAGAGCTGCTCCTACTGCAACAAATACTCTAACCCCCAACCCCTTTAATCCTCAAGACCTTAAGGGCCTGGAATCTCCAAGTTGGATTCCCTGTGGGTGTAACATCTACACCCACGTCTCAGCTAGAAAAATTCTCCAACTGCCATTGTGCTCTTTTATACATGATCCTTATTGTTCAAAAGTTTCTCCAGATGTAAGAAAAAGATGAGTGAAGCTTCCCTCTGGCCAGGTAACCCTGATCTTGACTCCTAATTTGGTTCTTTTTTCAATTTGCTTGGAGGACCCTTTAAGTCTTTCTCATTTTGCTTCATTCCTGCCTCTGCATCCAAAACGCCACCCTCAGATCCTCTGGCCTTACACTTGTAAGAGGGACTAGGGCTAAGACCGCAGGGAATGGGGCTCTGCCCTGGACCCGGAGAAGCTCGTGCCTTGAGAACGTTTGCTGGAGAGTTGCCTCCTTAGAGCTATCAGGAGGTATTTTTCTCCTCCCTTTCTCCACTCCAAAAGGACAGGGAGAACAAACTGGCTTAATGAAAAGACATTGGAGTACTTGGGTGCTCTCAGAGCAATGGCCTGTTGATATGCCACTCATAATGTGTGGAAGAATAAAAGGAAAAAAAAAAAAAGCAGGCAATGAGGAGGCATTTATCAGACAAAGGCAAACAACAAACAAAAAACAAAACAAAAAACTAGATTATAAGCCCCTTACTAAAACATAGCCTCTTCTAAAAGTTTCTGTTGTTTGGAACTTGTTTTTCTGATCAGAATCAGTATTCTAAGGAAGGACTTTGATTTCAGGAGCACTTGCTAAATAAAGCTACTGTCAGTCACAACAGGACAACAGGACAGGAAGTTGAAGATTTTGGCTTTATAAAAGAGATGATGAGGAGGCAGGTTTTTTATATTATAAAGTAATTCTTATACAGCAGATTTCCCTTTAACTAATGACTTCTAAGATGCATTTTATATATGCATTTCAAAGAAGTTGATTTACATGAGATTTAAGAGCAAGCCCCTGGGGCATTCTGCCCACCTGAGCTTCAACACCATGTGCACGAGAGCGCAGATGTACCCTGTGTTGTGGCCTCCCCATTTTCCTCACCCCCCAGCCCTGCAATGTAATATTTTTCTAATTACATTTTCTGGTTGTTTGTAGTGTCTTGAGCTCACTTTTTTTTGGTTAAGTTAGTATTGCTTTGGTTTTTCCACTCTTTAAATGATGCCAGTTTGATATTCATGGTTTCAAATTTGTGACTTAATATTTTATCTGTACATTGATAAACAAGCACATACTGTAAAACACTTCTGCCTTCAAGTCTGCCCTGGCCACTATTGCCTGGGGCAGGACTTAGGTCCCAGGCTTTGGGGAGAGGAGAAGGAGATGGCTGACTGTTAGCAATACTCACACAACCAAAAAAAGATCTGGTGCAGTCTGATTTAATGCAGCTGGTATTTTTGTAGGCAAGGTTTAGGGACACAGCTTTAACTGAACAGAAAAGTGAGGCACCAAAGAGGATCTGAGAATGCTAGAAGGACTGTTAGGGCTGAGCGCTCAGAGGGGGTCTAGAGGCCTCTGTATGAGGAGCACCTGGAGTAGTGTTATAACAGGGCTCCTGGGCCACACACCAGCTTTGCTGACTCAGGATACAGGCATGTTTACAGCTCTCAGCTGAGTCTGATGCTCACTAAAATTTGAGAACTCTACAAAGTGCCTCTGCTCTCATCTTTTTGCTACCTGAAACAGGTGTCTTTCTGATTCTTAAAAGTTTAAGTCACTTGGCTTTTACAAAACAATCCCCAACATTAGTGACCGTTTTCACTAACTGAAAGAAATCCAAAGAGGATCTTCACTTTTATAAGTAAAGTTGTGGAGCAAAAGCAGTGGGCCACGCTTGCTTTTGCAGGGAGTCTTATAAAGGCGGCGCAGACCCCAGCGGAGGGAGCGGCATCGCCGCCCGAGCTCTTTCCCGGAACTATATTCAGTGTCAAGCCGCCATAGCTCTGAGCCGAGTCTGTGAGTGTCTGTGCTTTATCTCGATTTATTTTGTGCATTTTCTAACAAGTTGTGTATTCTGGTATCAGAAACCTGAAAGAGTTGGGAAGGGAACGAAGTGTAGCACTTGTGTGAGATTTTCGCCATAGTTGACAGTGCTGCAATGATTGCGGAGAAGTATGGCTGTGATTTTGAAAGGGCACATAGGCCTAGGCAGGTTTGCGGCATGTTTTGCGTGCCACCAAAGAACTGTACAAAATTGGGTTGTTGGAAAAGTCATGATGTATTGTAGGGTAAATGGAAGTGATCAGTTTTTTTCCCCCACCCATTACTCGTTAGCATCAATGAGCGACACCTGTGGGCTTACACGCGTGCCTGATGGCGGCACGTGGAGTGTGGCCTGGGCATGCGTGATTGGGTGCACTTGAGCCAGAGACTGAGCATGTAAGGGCAAGGCGGCAGAGGACCATGCGGCAGAGTACAGTGGAGAGCATCAGAGAACAGCTAAGAGATCAGTGAGGGTACAGAGATTTGCAAGGGGGCCCAAGTTGCTGTCTCCCTGCTTGCTTGTCTCCCCTAACCAGTGAGGATGCTGCAAAGGGCTCCATGGTTCTCTTTCAAGCTTCCTGAACTGATGATGAACCTACCCGGCTTGGGATGGTTGCAGAACATGTATTTCCTGTTTTTCAAGCAAAAATGCACCATGACTTTCCCCTCAACCCAACAGTATTTGGGGGGAGGCTAAACAGTCAAGCATAGTGTTGCATTTCAAGCCTTCCCCATCAGCCACAACAGATGACAAACTGTGACCTTTGGCACTGACACAAACATAGAAGAAGGTGTAGACGGTACTAACTGAACTGCCCTGTTGGATTCCAACAATAACAAGAGGTTAGTAGATGACTCTATTCCTCTCTGTTCTACACTCGTCTGCTGTAGCACCTACCACCCCAACTTCGCCTAGCTCATCATCATCACCATCTGACTTCCGTGAGGTTGCTGTCTTCCCGATTCTGGTGAGTGAAACCATACTGAATGTTATTTCTTTATAAGGCTGTATTTATCAGAGCATTGCTCTTTTACTTTGTATGATGCTATTTCACATTTTATATGTTGAAGTGGTATGATTTGGTAAGTTGTTTTGGGTTCTGAGAATGCTAAAAAACTTCCATATAAATTAATAGTTACTGCCTCCTTCCTTTATGCCATTTGGGCCTATGAAAGGTTTCAGAGAATGCTTTACTTTTGGTTAGAATGGAAATGTGTATAATGTTCTGTCTCTCCTTACCAAAAATGAGATTTTTAGTTGAGAACTTCCTGAATCCCAGGCCAACTCTGATTCCACAGAAGCATTAACTTTATACATAACTTGGCTCATTTGCTGCTTAATGTCTTTTTTGATTTAGCATTGTCACTTAATGATCCATGCTGTAGGATATGAAATGGCACATGTTTTACATGCATTATTTCACTTAACCCTTGAGTGAACCCTTAGATGAAAGTATTATTTTCCCCATTTTACAGATGAGGATATAGAGATGCAGAAAGGTAAGAACCTTGCAGAATGTCAAGCAGCTGTTAAGTGATGGAGCAGGATTCAGGCCAAGGTTTGCCTGATTCCAAACTCCTCTTAAACTCCTATGCTCCTGTTAGCCTTTCCTAAAGATACAGCTTTTGCTTACCTTGCATTTAATCGGTCTACCTTTCCACAATGTATCAATCAGCATCCAGGGAGATGTTTGGGGCAAATATACTCCTGTTACTTGGTTTAAAGAACAGACGTTGGTATATACAAAGCCTTTTCAAAGGTGTTTTACAACTCTTGGGAAAATAGAGGCAGGCACTCAGTCAAAAAACTTGGAAATGCTTTTTCAGGCAAGCTACCCAAAGTGTCTTTCTGGTGGTTTTCTTTTCTCTCATGTACTATCACTTGCTATTGACAATGGAAGATGAGACACCCACCTTTTTCGTTGATACTATGAATGATGGTTTTCTCCTCATTATCTGTAGTTATTAGGAATGTAATGAGACATTCATTTTCTCCTTGCAGAGAGCAGGAAACAGAACTATCCTTTGAGAAATCTGCAGATAAAGGAGGCATTCATTAGGTTAAATGAGATTCCAAAAGTGATTATTTTAAAAGTAAAGCAATATTAAGTTTCAATATGCAAATAGGAATTTTTAGCATTACAAAATAGGAATAAAAAAGATGTAGGATTGTTCCCACCAACTTAACTTTTAGATTTTACTGATAGGACAGAAGAACAATGCCAGGTGTTGTCAATCATGACTGACCATCCCATGTACCTCTCAAACTGGTGGGGCAGAATTTCAATAGAGTGAAAGTACTTTTAGGCAGGTGTCTTGGCAATAATGGCTCTGGTATCATAAGGGGGCTGTGTTCCTCTTGACTGAGATCATCTGGGAGGACACCTAGATTACGTTTCAGAAAGAGATTGTACAGTCCAAACTGATACTGATACTTCTAAAGGGGTCTTTCCCATAAAGGCATAGGCAAGATTGCTGGCCATGTATTGTCATAACAGTAAATAAAAATTAACATCAGGAAGTGGAAATTGGAATGTCATGTGGTTCAGACCAGCAGTTTAAAGGTAAACTCCAGATTCAAATGAATCCAGGATAATATTTGGTATCATGCAGAGAAGCTGTTTTTTTATTTCTTAAAAAGCATAACTGTTTTCCTCAAATCTTTTCCAAATATAACTGTTTCCTTGGTGAACTTATTTAAAAGGCAGAAAACGAAGGTCATGACAGAAATGGAAAATATAGTGAAATAGTCAATCTGAGATGTTAATGCTATTTATCAAAATTCTAGTGAGTTGGCACCTGTGCCAAACTTATGTAACAGTTTCCTAATTAAAAAAAAAAAACTTGCTTAAAGTTCTCTCTTCACAGTTGGAAGCATTTCCCCCAGGAACCTGTAAATAGAATGTTTGCTTCTAATAAAAAATTTGAGGACATATACAACATTAATATATTATGACACAGTGGGTCAAAACAGAAAAACTGGGACAACCTCAAATAATCTTGGACATAATCTTGCTAGATAGAAACTTATCTTTAAGGATAAAATGCTTTGATAAAACAGGATCTACATGTGTTCGTCTGATTCTAACAAAGAAAAATAATAGGCTATTTGTGATTCAAAATATAGCCATAGGAAGATAAAAGTATTAAATTGCTTTTGTGTTTAATTTATAAGACAAAACCATACATCAGGGTCTCTGAGATGTAGACCTTTATTATCTTTGAAAACAGGACTGACAAAATAGGTAACATTTCTAAATTTGCAGGTATGGATTTAAGAAAACAAACTGTTTTTGGCTACATTGGAAGCATTCATTTACATAGAAATGTTAAAAAATTGAATTACAAACTATCTTCATCTGTCACTCCTGAGTGCTTATCATTTAAATCACATGAGAGTTTGAGGAAAATGGGTTCCAAAGGTGCACCCATGTGTTTTGATTCCAGAGGCCAGTGGTATACACAAGGCCACAGGACCTTGTGTTTTCATGAGATTTTAAAAAAGATGATTCTGATTAAGACACTGGTGAGCTTCTGGGCAACGCATGATTAGAGAAATGTGTGTTATTTCGTATGTTTGATAGGGACAGTATTGCATATGTTGTTCATACTTGGTTGTTTTGGGGTGGCCTTCAGCTCATGGCCTCCTGCCGGATGGTTCCCATGAACAAGGACTCGTGGACTCACGGGAACCATGCTTTTTCTTTCTTTCTTTTTTTTTTTTTTGTGGAGAGTATGATTTGTTTTGTTTAATTTCCATTTAAAGGGATTTAGGGTGCACAGACATAACAAACATAAGAATTCTGAATAGTGTCTTTAGATACAGTCCTGATAGTACTTTAAATGTTAGGTCACACTAATTTCCCAGGTTGTATACCTCTCCTCTCTTCACAGCAGGGAATTTTAAAATTTTTTCCTAGGTCCCTAAAACCAGTGCTAGCTTCACCATGCTTTTTCTTGTTAGTGTTTGTCTCCTTCCTCGCCCTCTGTGCACGAGACTCCACGCCCACTCTGTTCTCTCCAACTTGTCAATACTTACAGGAATGTTTACTTCTCAGGTAGAAAATGTGGAAGGCTTATAATACTCCTTTCAGTAATATTAATCCTGCTTTTTTAGTTTCTTTTAAATAGCTACACTGAAGCACAGGGAGGCTTAATTTACTTGGCCAGGATTATTTAAGTTTTAATGGAACTGCTAATATGATCTTTGAGGCATGATTCCCCTTCTCACTTTAATTACTCCTTTTCATGACTGTTACGACTCTAGATTTAGCCTGTTTTGTAGTGTTTGGCTAATAAAATGGTATTATTGAGTGTGCAGTGAAAGGGTCTAGCATGCTGGAGATTTGCATAATTAGCTGCTAAGGTTTTCTTGTGTGGCTCATAAGAAATGAATCTTTCTAAAACTACCTTTATGAGTGCCAGCAGTGCTGTTCTAGAATAATACAGTGAAAGTATGATCTTAAGTAATCCATGAACTCACACATAGAAAAGGAAGAAATGTGAGAATGGGGGTTAGGGGGCCAAGGTCTGGGAAGGTCCTGGAAGGATGTGGAAAATATAAACCACCTGCATGACTGAATCAAGATAACTATGTTTAAGACCTCTGCTCTGGAGCCAAGTTAGTCGTTCTCAGGAAACAGTTTCCCAAAGAAAATAAAGAGTTTCTGTGGTTAAATAGCTTTCAGAACATTTCCTTACTCTTAACTGCATTTTCCTCTCCTGAAACTTTGTAATGCTCATTTAATGTGTTTATAACAACTTTCAGAAGTCCTGCAAAGGAAACAAAAAGCTTCCCATTTCCAACATTTATATGACCATGTTGTTTTTATCCATTTGACACTTTCAGAACTAGTGTTCCTTGGAACACACTTTGAGTAACACACTTTGAGTATACGAATGTTGGAGTAAATTTAAAACACCTTTCAGTAAAATGGAATGAATAAAGTGAAACCACATGTCACTTAGACACAAATAACCACTGCACGTGGAAGAAAAACTTCTCTGGATTGCATAGCTGTGCTCAATGTACTTCATTTTCTGTCCTTGTTGGGGGAAGGGTAGGCTCTGTGGAAGAGCAAATATATTGTGATAACTTCAGGAGGATGTGACCCCCTCACATACCGGGCCTTGTGAGTAGCTTGAAAAAGAACTTATAGAAAGCCTCATTAGAAAAGAGTGACAAATAAATTTTTCTCTCAAATTCTTCATGATTAGTGTGCTTCAAATGATGTAAGAAAACCAAGTATTGTTTTCAATTTCTGAGTTTACTGGTTGTATTCCTCCATTCTTGAAGCTAATTTAGTCAATTACAGAAGAAAAATAATACAAATAATTTAAATGCCACTTGAGATGGAGTCTTCTTCAATCCAAGTATTTGATAACCTACTCAGAAAACTGTATTTAAATATAGTAACTCCCTTTTCATGATTTACATTTTTCCAAGCTTACTCTGCTTTTTCCTCTTAGCACATTGATTTCCCAAGCTGCAAGTGAATTGAGATCTCGTAACTTGCAAGGCATCTTTGTCAATTTTTAGTCCTCTTTCAGCAACACCTGGTAAACATCCCAGTTATCTGCTGTGAAATGAACCCTGAAGGATATGCTGAGACTTTTTGTACTGGCTGTTAATGTGGACAGTCCACAAATGCCACTTTCTTCAGTGCTTTTACTATATCTCCCTTTCGATGTTAGTGTAAGAGACACACCATCTTGTCCAATTTACTGCTATTTGGCATATTTATCTGTAGTCAGCATCAAAGCATAGACGAGGGGTTGTACGTGTACTAATCATGTCCCTCCATATAGGGTCATTCAACTGTGCACAGTCAGAAATCTCAATTTTGAAACAATGTAGGTAATTTTCAAAACAATATAAGTCACTAACTTATTCCATTTTGGAATTGGATTAATTTCTGTATTCTAATTCCATCTATTCAAGATGCATATCCTAGAGCACCATAAATTATGGTCTTGATTATTCCACTTTGCCTGCGATGTATCTTGGTGGCATCTCTAATGCGTGCAGAGCAGCAGTTCTGCCTGAGCAACATGATAATGCAGTTTGTGGTGATGGAAAAACAAATCCCCTAGATTTTCCTTTAGGAGGAGTCAATCATCTTTGTTTTAAAGTTAACAATTATTAAATGGCCTTCCCAGCTAAAATCCAACTTATTTCAGTATTTGAGATCATATTTTGCCATTAAAAAGAACATGATTTTTAAGTAATTTAAATTTGATAGGTGAAAGCAAGAGCAGTTTGCTGGCAGTTAAAGGTAATAGGCCCTTTTTGTATTTGGGAGTGGTGGATGAGGTAACAGGGAATTATGGATGGTGATGTAATGGCCATGCTTGGAAATTGGGAGTAAAAACATTTAATGGGAGAGGAGGAAAAAGGATTGCTACTCAGAAACTCTGTTTAAGGGCTGTTATTGGAAAAATCATTTTGCCCCTGGCTTGGCCTATCTTGAAATAAGGCAAAATCAGATGCTAGAGGACAATTTAAGAATTGGGGGTTAACATATCGCTCTTGTCAATTGCCTAATTAAAAAATATATATAGCATTCTAGAATTTTCCAGAATTGTATTTGTTAAGAAGTGGCAAACTTGCCAGTGGAGCTGAAGTCAAGTAGAAAAGGCATGACTTTAAATTGCTTGTATCCCAAACCATCAAGTTTTTAGCATTATGGAATGCATTTACTCTCAAAAACTAATGTGAGTGAACTAATGCCCTGGAACAAACGAGGTCTAACTACTGAAAAGCCCTTCATAGAGTTTCTGCCTCTCAAGAAATTTGCAAAGGAAATGAAAGCAATTTAAAAGACAAATAGAACCTTCTTCTTCATTGATGGTCGCACCAGCTAGTTTGCACTTGTCAACACATTCTTCTCGGGCCTGGTCATCTGCAGACAGGTGGCATTCAATGCAGCTCCTGTGAACATTCAACAGTATATCAGCTTATGGGAGTGGAAAATAGATATGCAACTGGGATATTACTTGAATGCCATTTCTGTAGATTATGCTATAGGAGTGTCTCATAGATGAGGCTGCCTTTTGTAATTCATAAAAATCATTGGCTGATGTTCCAAAAGAACTGCTTTAAGCTGAATTCCACTCTGTAATCAGTGTTCCCTGAGTCAGCCTAGATAATTTATCTATAATAATTGCTTCTGATTGTTTAAGTGAAAAAAACCATTATTTGGTATTTGAATTCCCTGTGTTTTCATCTTTTTTCCTGAAAAGGGTTTATAGTACTAACATAGTTAGGGAATAGACAGTTTGGAATTCTTAATGGAAATGGCCTATATTTCAACGAGAATTCCAAGAATTCATAGGTCATAGATGACTATTTCAAAGATTCACTTTTCTATAACTCTTTTGAATAAGTCCACATCTTAATAGGGGCATTTTTAAAAGCTAAGGATACAGCCTGGATCTTCATTAATACAGGCTTTTAAATAAAGGATTGCCAATTATAGGAAAGTGTATTTCGAGAACATAACCTAAGAATTATTTTACTCCGATAATGTCTATACCACAAAGTTAAAACAGAATTAATCTTGTGTTGAAAATCACTTTCCAAACAGATTGTTTGGAGTAACCCAAAACAGCCAAAGTGTTTCTGTGAGCACACATCACACTGCCCCTCTGTCCCCCTGGCCATGGACATGTGTACTCTTCTCAGGGCTTGAAACACTCCCAGCCCACCCATGCCTCATCTGTTCTCAGCTGAAACTGTCCTTCCCTTGGCAAGGATCTCCTAATCCTTAGACCAGTTCTCAGTAGTTCCCTTGCTGTGAAGGCTGTGAATTCTGATGCAGGAAGGACTCAGGAACTGTAACCTATGTAGGAGAGGGATAGAGGGCTTGTCTTGAAATTGCCTTTGCACTGTGAGCATATTACAGTGATTTGCGTTATCTGTTTATTTGGAGTGTCTTTGCTTGGAGTTACCAGTGATTGTGGAAGTTCTTAAAACTTCTACCCCTTTGTGCTTTGTGGCTGCCCTTGTTGGTCTGGTATTCCTGTCTCCTACCAAATAGTTCCATGCATCCTCTAGGACCCTCTTGGAACTGTCAGCCTAGATATTGTAATTACTCTTTAAAATGTCTTTCCCAATAGAGTCTCTGTGGGGCTGTCCTGTGATGGCAGGAGCTATAACAGTTCCAGTCACTGCTGCATACCCGAGGTCTAACTTGATTCCTGGCATACAGTAGGCACTTAAAACCTATTTGATAAATGAGGGCCTCCCTGGTGGCACAACGGGTTAAGCGCAGCACTATGAAGCTATCCAGAGCCACTGCAGCATGAGTTCAATACCCAGCCAGGGAGATTCCCACATGGCGCAGCAGACCTCTCCTGCCTTACCCACTGCTCCCCTCAGCAGTGTACTTCAGTAGATCTGCCTGTTCTGCTCCCTACTCTGTCTCTGCTGAATCCTCTCACTACCCCACACTTCTGGCCTACACCCCAGCTTGTATGCATAAATGAAAAGAATCTTTAAAAAAAACCTATTTGATAAATGAATGCATGAATTTATAAATGGAGGATTGGACTAATTTCAAAACTAACATAAATGCCAAGGAGATTAGCCTACGCAATTCCCCAAATTCAAACTGCTTTGATTGTTAATTTCATATCTCAGAAATCAGATGAATCATTATACAGAGAAGATGAATTAGCAAAATAATAGAAAGAACATCTTGAAAGGTTATTTTATAATAAATTATATTCAATACATCTAACCATGTCCCCATGTTTCTCCTTGTGTGTGTGCAGACACAGTGACACCTGAATGGTGAGCAGTCATTGAGTGAATATTGATTTTTCTTGATTTGTTTACATTAGAATGCAAATGTCACCATTTTGGCTACCAGAGTTAATGCATCTAAGAACTGTTTGTCTGTTTGCGAAATAAGACATCATACAGGGCAATGCTGGACAGTCAGTTCAGAGACTTGCCTCTCTTGACCTTCAACTGTTGCCCCAATAGCTGCCAATCAAAGAATTCATATTTTTTAACAAGAAAATAAGGAAAATGCATTGTTGTTGTCGTTATTCATATGGTACAAAGGAAAATGCAGTCACAATAGCTATGTAAAATGACAACCAAAGAAAGGTGCCAAAGAGCATGACTGGTAAACAAGAGGATAGGAATTGAAAGCCAAGATCAGCTTTCTGCCTCTTTGCTGCCACGAGTCTATAATAGGAGTGAGTCAGCAAGGTCAGCCTATAAACTTCTAGATAATAAAGAGGCTTGTCTGTTTCCCCTGAAAAAGCACTAAATGTGGGTGTTGTCAGTTTACCTCCAGGGCATTCCTTCTGTGTGGCTGGCATTGTAGCTGAGAAGCATCTGATGTTATCTCTGTGGGACATCAGCTCATCTCCCCAAGCTAGTTAGGTGACATTGTGGTCCTGGGTAATCAGCCCTGAGAAAGAGGCAAGTGAGCCTGGGGATCACATGGGCCTCGCAGATATGTGTGTTTTGAAGATGCTTAGAGACCAACCATCCATCAGAGTTAAAATTTATAAAATGTCACTATAACTCTGGTCATCATGAAGGCTGTGCATAGAAGGGACAGAAGAAAGTAAACATTACCATTTAGAGTTACAGGGGTCACCACAGGTAGGACATCGTTCACAAGTTGGTCCTGAGGCTCCAGGGTTGGTGCAAACACACTTGCCACAAATGCAGTCCCCTCGGCCACTACAGAGCACCCCGTCTTCAGCCATGCATGGGTCCGTGCTGGTTGTGCAGTTGCAGTACTCGCCTGTCCAGCCACTCCTGCACATGCATTCACCACAGTCACAGTCACCATTATCTGTAACACAAAATGCTCTGGGTTTCCTGGGGTCACCCACACTTCTAGATTTGGGTGGGGGTGGGTGGGTCATCTTTTCTCTGCCTTTAAACATCAAAAAGACTGAAACAAAGCATGAATTTAAATGTGGTGGGCAGGGGGCAAGTGTAGCTGTGTTTTCAGGAATGTTTTGCTAAAACTCTGTATATTCATTTATCTGACCCCTTAGCTGCAAATCAACTTGATTACCTGTTGCTATATCAAACTGAATATATAATCAGGTGACATGAGATAATCCAGAAGCCAATAACCTGTGATAGCAATTTAATGTGTGTGCATTTGTGTGAGAATATATGTACCTTAAATATTTTTTGCTTACAATTAAGTTGCCATAGCAATGCAAAAAGGACCTGGATAATATCTTACCTCTATATTACTCAAACTCAGTGATCACAAACGTCTCATCTGTCAAAATCAAGGAAATGAAATCTACTCGCAATGGTTGTGGTCAGATGAGATAATACAAATCTCCTCGCTTTGCTTTCACCAATTAGATGTCCTACCGATATATACTGAGTGCTCAACAAATTTATTTTAATGGAACATATATCATGTAACAAAGATTGTATTAGGCATGACAATATAAAATTAAATTAGACAAGGTCACTGAGTATATAGTCTAGTTTAGGAGACAGTCAAATAACTACTACTACTAATAAGCACAATACTATGTGATAAGTGCTACATAGACAGAGGAACAATTTCCAGGTTAGGCTAGAGATTTGTGGAAGTTTTCCAGAGAAGGTAATAATGAGTTGAATTTGAAAGATAAAGGTAGAGGTTAGAAAAAGAGGGTTATGTGCATTTTAAGTGTGTGTGTTGTGGGGGAGGAGCATAGGCAACTGACAGACATATGTAATCCTGAGAGCTGCTTAATATCAATAGTAGTTCCATATGGATAGAGCCAAAGGTGTGTTTGGGGAGTGAGAGGAGGGGAGGACGGAAAGGTCAACAAAGAGTCAGAGATCAGATCATGAAAAGTTTTATGGGCTAAAGTAAGTACTTTTACCCAAAAAATGTAAGTAGGGGAGAGACTTGACCAGATAGTATGTCTAGAAATACCCTGGCATCGATAGAGAAGGTCCATCTAGAGACAAGAAAATGAGTTAGAGGGTTGAGCATGTGTATCTGAAGTTTGGGGGTTGGGACCCATCAGGGACAGCAGCAGTGACGCTGTTGTGGATCACGCCATCTAGAATGATAGATGGTATGAGAAGAGCCCCGAAGAGCATCAGCATTTGAAATGTGCCCAGAGAAAAGGATCCTTGCAGCAGAGGCTGAGAGGTAGGAGAGAATGAGAACGAGAAGCCTAGGGCAGAGAGAGCTTGGGGAAGGAGGAGTGTGGAAACCTGCTGCAGGTAAGGGTCTGGTCTGTTCCTGAGGAGCCCCTTGTGGATCTGACCACTTGATGGTGTCTGAACTACTATAAAAGTCTCAAGTGTTTTAGATAATGGGTTTTTGTGTTTATCCTCACAATATTGTTTGGATGCCACCATGTCCAAGATACTAAAATTGGCATTTGAATTTCCAAACAACATTGATTGATTTATAAGCTTTCATAACTGAAACTTGTCTTCAGAAAAAGAACTGTGCAGACACTGCCTCTTCAATGTTGCTGTCCTGTATATGCTACAGGTTTATAGGAATGGTGGTGATGGAGGAAAACACAGATTTAGATGGCACAGATTTGAATCCGGATTCCAGAACTTTCTGGCTGGGTGATGTTGGGAAAATTATTCAACTTTTTGTGCCTCAGTTTCCCCATTCATAAAGGGAGGATTATAGCTCTTTCAAAAGATTGTTATGAAGATTGCCCAAGATTATATATAAAGTGTTTAGAATAGTGCCTGGCTCATAACTAGTGGTATAAAAGTGTAGATAATTATCTTTATTCCTAGAAACTACCCAATAGGAAGAATTTGAAAGCAAAATTTCTCAGTATTAAAATTCACATTATTATACTGAAAACCAAACAGAAGTAAAAGGAGTCACCAGTCAGTCAGGTTTCTACTTGTAGGAAGTACTTCTATGTTCACTGTAGAAAAAAAGTGCTGGGTTTTCTCTTATAAACTGGTTTAGTGGGTGGTTACTTATCAGTCTTCCAGACCTAATGTTAAGAGACATATGACATAGTCCTTGCCTTTACTCTTCTTGGTTAGAAATCACAAAACAAAGTCAATAACCATCAAGAACTTGAAGTTGCATCCTGATTGTTCCTCGTGTGTGTGTAGTAAAATGTGTGTGTGTGTGTGTGTGTGTGTGTGTACACATATATAAGAATTTAGTATATGTACAATAATAAGCAATGAAATTTATCATGGCATTAAGACATTCCAATCACATTTGTAACCTATTTAATTCATAATTGAATTAATTAATTCAAAGCTAAGAATAGTTAAGCGATTTGTGCCACAACCATTAATTTAAATTTTATGTGTATGTGATTCTCTAAACTACAATTTCTTTTTTTGCAAAAGGGGAGAGTTATTTTAATGATATGAGAGCTTTCGGTATTGGCATTTGTTCTGAAAAAATTATGCAATTTATAAATACAGAGAAATTTCCCAAAAGCTTTGATTATGCCCAAGTATATCACTATATGTAAGACCTACCAAACAGAAGTTTAGAAAATCTTTCAAGATTGATCTCCTTTCAGAATTTAGAAATCCTCCTTCTTATGGGGCTTTCAGAACCATCAAACTGGTCACAAAAGTTACTCATTGATATTCTCAAGCATCCAAGTATCTAAAGCCCATTCATACAACAACAGTAACAACCACCACTGCTGCCTTCATAATGGCTTGATGGAGAGGCAAGATGATAACCAAAGATAAAAAATGGTATTATCAGACTCTTCAGAGGGATAGATCTTTCTGGAATGCCATTGACTGATAAGTATAAGTGCATAATGGCAGGAAGGTTTTTTTTATATAATGCCATTTGCCTGTTTCCAGTCTCAAAATATAAAAGACTAATGGAATTTGGGCAAGGAAAAAAATCAATGGAGTCCTATATCTTTGAGTGCTTACAGATGGATGAAAGAAGGTGCATGGACAGGAACATTGTGATAATAGCCCTTCAGAGAAGTGACATATTGCAGAGTATATTAGTCATAATGTAATGAGATCTGTACAGAGGATGGAGCTGTAACAAACTGGGTCCTCGTTGCAAACAGCAGCAACTGAGTTCACCAGGCCAAGCACAGTTTATGTCCCTGCTGAACTCGCAGTGCCAGGCACATGATAGGCACTCCATAGCTATTTGATGAATTCAAATAACTCTTTAATTTGATTGTACCTTTTTAAAGAGAAAGTTACTAATAAAGTGACATCCTTTGCATGGTACTAAAAAACAAAATTGCTTTTGAGAAATGGTAATGTTTAAAGGTTGTAAAGTACTCCAAAGTAGGATGGGGAATGACATGAATGAAGTTTTCTGAGTCCAAATGAAGAAATGTATTTTATAAACAGAATCCTTTAGCAACTGTTATCTGATCCAAAGACAGACACTATTGTTAGATCTTCTAAACTATCAATATAATACAGAGATTAAGTTAACTCTTAGTTAATTTCTGTTCACAAAGTGATTGACCATCAGAAATGGGGAAGGACTGTTTGGATATTTATGTTGCCCCAGATCTTTTACTTTAAGATTTAAAGAACAAAATGCAGTTGGTGTTAGTACTGCTATTATATTTAAACTTAGGATTTTTTGAAAGTCACTTTCAAATGCTTTGAGCACATATTTTATCAAAAGATTCCTGTTAGAAATGCAATCTGGGATTCTACTGAATATATTCTTTCCAGAACATGGTGCTGACTTTTGGCTTCAGATTGTGTCTGACTGCATTTGTGTGAAAAGGACCAGTTTGGGTTTGGAAACACACCCATTAAATCAGGGACTACACCTTTGAATGAAATGGGAAAAAAATGCATCTCAATTGGCAGAGACCCTAAATTTTTCACTCTTCGGGGGGAATAAAAAGAAGGTAGCCTTAGAGGAACTTACTGGTAGTAATAGCAGTTGCAGCAAAGAAGTGACTTGTAGGTACACTTCTAAGGGTTTCAAATAGCTTTGCAATCCTGTCTGGCTTCTTTCCTCAGGCGTGTGTGTGTGTGTGTGTGTGTGTGTGTGTGTGTGTGTGTGTGTATGTAAATCAGTCTCTTATGTTTTTGACATTCTGGTTTGAAAACATAACTTGTGTAGTTTTCTCTAAAGAAAATAGCCTTCTATTTTGAAGAGAGGCTACTCATGCTGTAAACCGAGACATTAGAGCTTAAATTTAGCACTCAATATCTCCAGTTTTTGTTACTTTATAGTATTTTAGCACTATACAGTATATTAGAATTACATGGGTAATTATTGTCTGAATAGACTAAAATATTTGTGTACATACCAGAATGATTTTATAATAGTCATGGTGCAAGTAGAATATTCTTAAATGACAGTGATTTTGCATCTACAAGGGATAAAAAAGCATGAATATCTCTGCTATGTAAAAATATGACAAGCTCTAATTTTTAATGTTTACTCTGTCCAAAACTTTCTTCATATGCCTTCATTCATTTTATTATGCCCAGTGCCTAACCTAGTATTTATCACATAATAGGTGTCTAACAATATTTATGGGAAAAAAACCCCAAACAAACAAAGAAAAAACCCCAAATATTTATGGAATGAATGAAAGCCCTGAAGCCCACTAATACTTTGTACCCCTAGTTCTTGGCAGTGTGCTCCTTTAGCAGCCGAGCTTTGTATTTCTCCAAAGTAACAGGCATTTAAAAGTTGGATCAGATACCCAACAGCTTGATCCAGTAAAGTCTGGAAGATAATGGAGTTCAGATTACATTCAATTCTGGGTAATAACCAAAGAGAAGACTTTTTCATCTCTTACCTACCTACTCCTAGGGAAATAATAGTAGAGATGTGAGTTCAGTTGGCAAGATCTCACCTAAGTGAATATAAGAGCCAGAAAGATACAAAAAGATCAGTCACCTTGGGTGTAAAGATGAACCTGCTAAGTTGATGAGCAAGTATTTGAGCACCCACTTTGCCCAGGCAACTGTGCAAAGGATGCAGAGTTTCTGCTTGGTACTTGCACAAGTGCACTGTAAAATGGGTTTAGGAGTAGCCTACCTCCGCAGAGCAGTCCTTTGTGTCTCACACAGGAGAAATTGTCACACTGGCAGTGAGGCCCATAAATGGTTCCATAGGGAGACAAGTGGCAGATGCACTGCCCACAGTAGCAATCGCCCCTTCCGCTGCATGAGGGGCGATCCGGGGTCTCCTTGCAGGAATCTGTACTCAGCATGTCCTCCCCACACTCGCAGCGGGGACCCATGCGACCAGGGTTGCAGGCACACACCCCACACTGGAAGGAGCCGTTCCCATTGTGGCATTTGGAGCTGTTCACTTCCACTTCTTTCTGACAGTTGCAGCTGCATTCTGGACTAACAAGTATTTCTAGGGCATCCCCCAGCCCCACAGGCTTGATGATAATGTGCCTGCTTCTTTTCTCACAGTTGGGTATGCTCACAGTCACATTGAATGAAGCCTGGAAAAGAAAATACTAATTATCCGCTGCTTCTATCCACCAGAATGCATGGGAAGAAACAAAGCTGCATGAGGGGTATCGGTTTTGCCAAAAGCATTTATTAGGAAGTCTTTGAAAATCAGTTTTGAAATAATTGAAAGGAAAAGTCTAGCTTCAGTGCTGTCAGATAAATTCTGATTTACTGAATATTTTGTTCCAATGATCTACTGGCTACCTACTTACTGTGTCTCCCACCTTCATGTGAGAGCATTTCTTTTGGTGTGGGAAGAGGGTCCCGTTGTTACAGAGAGCAGTGAATGACAGGTTGAGTCCTTCTGTATCTCCTAATACTTCCAGTTCTACCTCAGACCGTAGTTCCTTTGGTTGAGATATAAAGAGTTAAGTAAAACCACAGACAAAAATACAGTCAAAAGAATCTGTGAATCATGTCCATTAAACTACAAATGAATGCAATTAAATCAGATCTAAAAGAAATTCACCATATCAAGCAGGAATGTGAACACACACACACACATTTTATACAATCTAAAGTACTATCAATTATAAGAAATGCCATTTTCTGGCAATTAAACTATGAAAAATACTGCAAATTATCCTCTGCAACACAAATCAATCCTGTCATTCTACCATTGCTTTGAATATTGTTTTATCTATTCTGAGGGATTGGGCAAATTCTAGCTCTGAGTTGCACTTCTTTGCATATAAAAGGCTATTCTTTTATTTGTGTTTCAATTACAAAATATAACAATAACTTCCTTTACTTGTGTGTATGTATCATTATTTCTTTGGTCTGGTAAAGCAGCTGCTTGTTGCTTTGCAGGGAATACAGAATTGCAGTCATTCCTCCAACAATAGATATTTGCTTCACTGATACTGAATTTATATCCTGTCGCTTTGTTTTGGTACATGGCAGCATATACAATAACTTTTTCATTTCAACATTGATTCATGGTGTAAAAATTTTGAGGATATTTTAAAATGGCAATTAAATTCAATACGTAATACCAACAGTGCACTTAATAAACTGAAACGAAAACAATATTTTCAGTTGTAGCCAAGCTCATACATGTGCAGGCTTTGAAAACTACCAAGCTAGTAAAAACTGGAAGACACCATTAATTATAAAAGGGACCCTAATTTTAGATATGCTAAAATATGGGAGAAAACTACCTTACAGTCAACACTGGAATTTATCAAGTACCTACTGAACATTTAGTATAGAGTCAGGTCTCAGGGAATGAGTGTAAGACTGGATTTCTGCCTTCAGGGTGAGTCTCATCTTTTTGAAAAAACCAAGACGGAACCAAGTGAAATAGTTAACATACGATGTCAATGTACCATTAAGTTAAAAAAAAATTGTATAATATAGATGAGTTTGGGACAGTTGAAAAGAAAGTGGTCAGTGAAGGTTGAAGAATGGTCCTTAGAACGTGTGTGGAATTTAGGGGTATGTGGGTAGGTGGTTGTAGACGAGAAGTTCAGGGACCAGAGGGTAGAAAGCACAGGGCCAGCAGAAGCATAGAACAGAGACAAGTGGGGCTGAGACCAAGCCTGCAATTCTGTCCTGGGAGACAGCAGACAACAAAAAGCCCTGAGATTTGAATTAAGATCTGGCACTTTGGGAAACATTTCATGAAGTTTTGAAGCAACATCCCAGATTACTGGAAATATAGCTGTCTAGAAGGTGTGTGCAGGACCTGTTGTCGAGGGTAGGAAGCCGTGAGTCAAAGCTGGAAAGCTGTGGTGTTTCTCCTGGTCTGATTTCCTGAAGGTCAGAAAATTGGGGTGGCTGGTCTGTGTGATGATGTAGATAGAAGGGAGGAAGGCTAGTTCTAAGGCAAGGCATATGGGTCAAGTCAGAGGGAGGAGATAGTCAAGGTTTCCAGGAGGAAGAATACTAAGGAGGAATGAAGGAATTGCTGTTTGTTTTGGGGAAAGTTGGTGTTAGTAAGATTTTTTTCTATTCTTTCTTCTCTTACCAATAAATCTATTCGGGAGGATAAAACCATTTATTAAAAATAAAAGAGAATTATAAAATAGCCTGACTTAATTTAACCTCAGTTCATCTAAAAGGATTTGAGTCCTTGTACTCTTTTATCGCTGGCATTTTAAAAGGATATTCAGCTTCAAATTATCCTTCAGTATAATTTTAACTGTATAAGATAGCTCTGTCTTCCTCCAAATTCTGTTTCCAACAATATCTTCTAAGTCACTCTTCTTCCCTGCTATTTTATTTGCCCCTTTTTATCTCTAATAGATCATATCTCCTTCTACAGATGGACACAGGTTGATTTTTGATTATATGGTCTTCATCAGAAGTTGAACTGCCATGTCTCAGTCCTAAGGATTATTCCATCCCATCATGTCTTAAGATTTCAAATTCTGCCAAGTTAGAATTTGTTAAATTTGTTTCATTTCACATAGCTATATTAGGTTATTCAGAAAATATTTATTGAGGGCCTACTGTGTCCCAGATGCTGTTCTAGGTTCCTGGGAAACAAACACCCCCCCCCACTAAAATAGCTGATTTCTTATAATTTATATTCCAGTGTGGGAAAACAAAGACAAAAAATAAGAAAATTGCATGGCACGCTAGAAGGTGTGAAACATTGTAGAAGAAAGTTTGGGTGGGATAATGAGTATTATGGGAGTGTGTGCTAAGGGGTGTAGGCTGCAGTTCTTAAAAAGGTGTCAGAGTAGGATCACAAAGGTGACATTTCAAGGAAGTGAGGAGAAATTTGCCATGCAGGTGTCTGTGAAGGGTATTCCAGGAGAAGGGCGCAAGTTACTGCAAAGGCCCTAAGACAGGTGCTTGTCTGGTTGCTCTGGGAACAGAATTGCAAGGATACCAAGGTTTCAGTACTGGAGCAGGGTAAGAGGAGAGTAATAGGAAGCAAACTAAGAGGGGTAGTGGTGGGTGGAGGGGGGCTGTCTAATAGGGACCGGAACCATTATAAGGAATTTAAGTTTGCTTTGTGCAATATGAGAAAACATGTAGGGTTATCTACAGAAACGTAATATGAAGCAACTGATAAGAACTGACAATATTTTCAAGGGAAAATTTAGTTGTTTTGTTGAAAATAGTATGTAGGAAACCAAAGATGGAGCTAAGACAAGACATTTAGGAGGCTTCTGCAATAATACAGGTGAATGACAAGAACAGTTCCCACCAGGATGGGGGGGTACAAGGAAGTGATGGTATGAGAAGATAGTATAGTGGAGGGAGGGGACAAAATCATTTTAGAAGTAGAGCTCCAGAAACTGAGAGGCCAAGGTATGGAAAATGATTATCTGTACCTACATAATAACTATATATATATGCACACACGAACATATATAATGTATATATGATATGTTATTATATATTATATCATATATATTTTATATATTGCAAACATGCACATGTACATATATGTATGTGTGCATTATATGCATGTATTGACACACATACGTAGTTAGACTGAAATCATTACGAATTAAGACAAGAATAGTTTGGAGATGGTGCCACTGGGAGTTAGGAACTAAATGAGAAATGAGGGATATGACCTGGAAGTCTGTAGATAATAACAATTAGGAGTGGTAGTGACATAACCATCAAAATGGAGGAAATCCCAGTGCTAATTTGACTAGACTACCTTATTGCATATTTTGCCAGGAATATTTTAATGTGAATTTCCCAAAGGACATAATGTTTTGTTGTATATATCATCATGAGATTCATTTATTTATTGAGCCTTTACTATGAACCAGGCAAAACAAAAACTAAGTCGTTTCCGTCTGGAGCGTAAATGCCAGTAGAGGAGCTTGCCCTTATGATCATTGATATGTCAGTAACTGTGGTAATGGGGTTAGGGAAGGAAGGAAATTAGCAAATAATGGTAAGATGAATAAGCATCTGATTTTTAAAAATATTTATTGATTTATACATACAAGCTGGGGTACAGGCCAGAGGCATGGGGCAGCGAGAGGGTTCACCAGAGATAGAGTGGGGAGCAGAACAGGAAGATCAGAAATACACTGCTGAGGGGAGCAGCGGGCGAGGCAGGAGAGGTCTGCCGCACCATGTGGGACTCTCCCTGGCTGGGCGTCGGACTCGCGTCACGCGCTGCCGACAGCTCCACAGCGCAGCGCTCAACCGCTGCGCCACCGGGGAGGCCCTGATTTTTTTTTTTAACATCAATATGGATTACACTATAAAATACTGAGCCCAAGTTCATAGCTGATAATTATAAACAAATGGCCTCCCTCTGTCCACAGTAAGTCAGAAGCATTTTCTGTTTTTTCTCAATATATTCTTTCCCTCTCTCTCTTCTTATAAATTGGAAAGAAATCCAGTTTGTGGATTCCCATATTTAAAGTCCTTTTAGAATTTAAAATAATTTGAAAATAACTGAAATTTATTTAAAAATAACTGAAAAAGAAATAATTTGAATGAGTGCCAAGATAGAGCACCTATTTCTCCTAGTGAACCATGAATTTCCAATAACTCCAGAGCAAGATTATTTTGTATCCAGACACTTCTTTGTATCTCTGAGACAATAAAATAAGGACACAAGATGCAATTCAAATTTTGATGCCTCAGTTTTCAACTACACTAAGTTACGTGAGTGATTCAGGATCATAAAATGAGTCATAACTGACAAAGCAAGCAGAGGCACAGATCAGACTGGTCAGGCAGGAGGGGAAAGATTTTTGACAATTCACTGTTTCCTAATTTGATAAATTCCTTTGATGGTAGTGGCCAACACTTTTGAGATTGCTGGGGTAAAGAAAATTGAAATACTCTAATTCAGTGAAGGATTGCTATGTGATTTTATTTCATTCCACACATTAAAGCTTTAATTACTGCATGAGAGGGAGGAAGGTTTTTATAGTGTTTTGTTGACAAGCTTTCCTGTCTGGAAGAATTTCAAGCATGAGCTAATGTGGTGATTAATTTTTGATGTGAGTTAAGAAAACTCAAGTTTCTGAGAATAAGATAGAGAAAGAAACCCCTTTTATAATTTTAATGGACACATCTGTATTTTACTCCCTAAGAAAAGGTATTTGAGAAGCAATATCTTGTTTTCCCCCTTAAGGTAAGTTTCAAATTAGTGGGGTGATGTCAGCAGCATTTCAAACTATATAACTCTCCCCTTAAACTTCTCCTAAAACATCTGTGAGAGGAATCTGGACACACCTATTTTTAAAAATCTTCCTAGATGACTCTGAAATATCATTTAGTTAAGGAACACTGGGTAGTGTATACTAAATATTGGCATAAAGTACATATGGGTCATTTTGTTGTAATCAAAAACCTCAAAAATTAGGACGTTATTCCTTCGCTATATAATGCTGGCCAGGGCAAATATTACAGCTTTACTGATTTATAAAAATTCACTTTGTTCATTCCTGTCCTAAGTTAGCACTTCATCTTCTGTGTGTGTGTGTGGGTGGTGGGGTGGTGCACACACATGTAAGTATGTCCAGTAAGTAAAGGCAAAAAAGGAGAGAGGATAGAAATAAAGGATTGACAACTAGCTCATATATTGAGTTCTCAAACAGGAACAAAGAAAAAGAATGTAGCAACCCTATAGGAATAGATCTTATTTTAAAGAAGGAATTGTCCTAAGGTAATAATTTACAAAACCAAGGCAAAAATGTGTGTGTGTGTGTGTGTGTATGTGTGTATGTGTGTATTTGTGTGTGTATATGTATGTCTATAAAAGCAATGAAAAATTTCCCTAGTTCCTGAAGGTGGCAAAGTGGTGTTCCTGGTGTGCTTTTGGTGTTTTTGTCCTAGAGTTATGATGTAGTCTCATTAAATGAAAGCTCTGTTCCTCATTGGCATTTTAAACTTAATTTTTTCAGGCAGAGAAGAGGGGAGTTTAATTGTATGACTCATGTAATCTTTTTGGTAGAATTAAAATTTTGCAAGTGACAGCTCTGTGGTTGGTTATTATTATTATCAAAACAGTCTCAACATCATAATGAGGGTTATGGTGTTTTCCACCTTCTGCCCAATCTTTCAGAAAGACTAGCTGCAAATAAAGTGAGCAAAATCTATATTTTGGTGTCATAAATGCAGAGATTTTCTTTAGAAATGCATTCTCTGTTCTGACAAATGGGAGTGCATTTAACTACCTAAAACACATCTTGTTTTTGAATATCAAAGAAATGCAAAAAAAAAAAAAAGGCCAACAATAAAATACCATACTTCATAAGCAGAGATGATCAGCTGGAGAATGTTTCCAGAGTCCTTCTGAAGTAGTCCTACTGTAGCTCCAGGAATGAGTTTTGCATAATTCTGTAAACAAACAAAGCAAAAAATCCATCTTTGCTCACTGTAATTGAGAAAGTTAAGTGTGGGGTTCAGCCTGCTGGCTGAGGTGGCTCTATTTAACTAGGGAAACAGGCTCCTGATAATAAATAGGCATTTCTCTTGCAACTTTAGTCCTGCCTCTTGTGCCCAAGTGGGAAATAGGCTGGCCACAGCTGTCATTGGGGAAATCTAGTGTCTGTGGCTGCCTTAGTTGAGGTAATGCAATTGGGGTAATGGTGGGAATCAAGTCAATAATAATGATGATGACAATGATGATAATTATGCTTATAAAATGTTTTCCATTGATGGAGCATCCAAAATACTCAGAGCATACTACCAGAAAATAGCTTCTCTTTCTGTAAGGTGTGGAACAAGGTTTGGCATATAGGCTGGTCACTGTGATCAGCTTGCTCCGTAAGTCATTCAGTTCAGATATCTTAACTGTCCATGGCTTGGTGGTGAAAAGGAGTGAATTGTTTGGAAGCATGGTGTTCACTCCCACTTTGCCAATAGCCTGGCAAAGTACACTTTAGAAAAGATTCTCAAGCATACTTTTTCTTTCTTATAGAAATACTAGAACCAGTATCAGTATAGTAACTGTAAGCTCTAGAACCATCAAAGGCTTCTAAAATCCGTGGAGATCACATCCATGCCCTGTGGACCCAAACTGCTGTTTTTCTGTGATTTATAATAAGAATACATATTTGGTCTTAGTCCCAGATTCTGGCACTGAGTTCCTAAAACATTTAGAATTTCCTGAGGAGAGAAATAAACGTGTCTCTTATTATGTTAATAGGTAATTTTTGGGCTCCAGCTGAGGAAGGAGGCTGATTGCCAGGAGGCTCCACCATGTGATTGGAGGGTTGGAATTTTCAGTAAGGGAGAGGGTCTGGCAGTTGAATCATTCACCAATGTCTAATGCTTGAATCAATCATGCCTATATTGTGAAGCTTCCGTAAAAACCTAAGAGAACAGTGTTTGGAGAGCTTTCTAGCTGTGAACACATGAGGATTTGGGGAGAAAGACATTGATCTCATGGAGGATGGAATGTTCCCTGAGGGCGTGGAAGCACTGCACACTTGCCCTGTACCTTTGCTCTATATACCTCTTCATCTGGCTATTCCTAAGTTATAGCCTTTTGTAATAAACTGATGATCCAGTAAGTAAAATGTTCCTCTGAGTTCTGTAAGCTGCTCCAGCAAATTGACCCTAGAGAAGGGATCTGATTCATATCCAGCTGGTCAGAAGTACACAAGAGGTAACCTAGACTTGAGACTGTCTTCTAAAACCCAAGGAATAGGGTTATTGGAAGCTCTATTCATAACCTGAATTTAGGGCTGGTGTCTGAAGTAGAAGGTAACTGACCCCTTAACTTGTGAGATCTGACACTATCTCTGGATAGATAATGTCAGAATTTAATTGTGTTTTCAGATACCCTGATGGTGCTCAAGACTTGTTTGTTGTAGGGAAGCCTCTCCCCACCCCCCACCATACAGTGGAAACTAGATCCAGGAACTCAAATGATTTTGCTGCTTATATTTTTTAAAAATAGTTTCTATCTCATGAAGATGTAAGATACCACTTGCCTAACAATTTGCTCATTTATTCATTTGCTGTTGCTTTCAACATCAATTAAATAGGCTTAATATGCTATGCTACATCAAGAGACGATCACTCTTTTTGTCAGCTGTAGTCTTCTAAGTTGCTGTGTGTTGTGAAGTCAGATGACTGAATTTATTAAAATTGCATGTAGAAAAGAGTAAACAAGCTTTGAGTGAAGGATTGAGGGCACCTCCTATATTCTTTCTTATTGCAAAGAAGATTTAAGTAGCTTCTGAAACACACAAAACTAAATTAGAATTAATAATTAACATGAATTATAACTGTGACACTAAGTAAATAAGGACATGAAGACAGAAGTAACTAGGGAGAGGAACACATGAAGTGAGAGCAGTGTTAGAACACAAACATTCTAGAAGCCTGAGCACTTGCTAAAGGTGGGTGCCAGGGTTAAATTCAAGTCTTTTATAGCTCTTATGTGGAAAAATGGGTTTTGGTTTTAATTTGTGGGTTTTGTAATGTTCTGCCTATTTGAGTGTTCATGATTGTATTTAAGTTTGAAGTTGATGGAAATCTGAACTCTTGAAAGTGTCAGTTGTTGCTCTGCATTGCCACTTGAGTTTTGTTACTGATGGAGCTGTGGGCAATAGTCCAGGTAATGTTCCCCCTCCTTACCCTGTGAACTGGGGCCCCCACTCCATTTCCCTGAGTCAGGTAGAACTTGTCAAATACAAGGAAGACCCCGGTTCATCGACTTACTTTTTCAAATAAACATACGTTCAGAAGAGCCATGAAGCATGAGACCTGTGATTAACAGTGAATACCTAAATAGGAACTTGAATTTCCCTCAAGTGGAGCTGGAATGTGTGTAAATTTGACTGGTTCCAGAAGAGAAGTCAGAGGAAACCGTTAGAGCTTGGCAAAGAAAGATTTAGATCCTTTTGAAAAAGAATTTCAAGATTCTTACCATTGCACAAAATGGCTATCTTTGGAAATTGTCCTGGTATTCTTTTGATGGAGGGGTACTGGGTATTTCCATTAGCACTACTGGTTCAAGTAGCCTCCAAATTTTGGGTTCATTCTCAGCTAACAAAGCCAAACCCACCTACTTCCTAAAGCATAATTATGATCCTGCATGTGATTTGGCATTTGGCTGTTAGGACAAGTGTTTTAACGTTAATCACATTTGCTGATTGCACTGGAGCAACGGTGCAAAGGACTTGGCAGCCAGAAGCTGTACCCAGTGTTGACACTAACTATAGTGTAGAAGAAAACAATTAATTTCTGAACACTGATCCCTCCCAAAGCATTGCAAATAACGAAAAACATAGACAAGTTGACTTCCTAGTCAAACACTATAAAATATTACACTTTAAATCTTGGCATATTATGATAACTGTAAATATCATGTATCAAATGCCTTTCTTTCATGAAAATCCTGAAGCGCTATTATAAATCGTCCTGATTAAACACGTTTAATGCTAGAAAGAGGCTGATTTTGCCTGACTGGATATGATGAATTACAGCACGGTGACTCTAAAAGATGACTTTTGGATATTAGAAATGGTGAACTCTGAAAACACATGTTACGTGAGATGATTAGAAATTCAAACGCCTATTTGTGAACTTGAATTTCTTGGGCTGGAATTCCCTGTATCTGGCCATGGATTACTCTAATTATGGTTTTTTTTTTTTCCCCTCTGCACAAGACCACCCAGGAGTTTCTGAGGTTGCTTTTCTCACTCATATTTTCAAGATTAGTCTTTTCTGATTGCCTTAGTTTTCTTAACTTCCTTCGCCAAGCCCTGTTTCTTTTTTTTTTTTTCCCATTTTTTTTTTATTGTTATTTG
>PVIJ01006256.1:0-94159 GCA_004024925.1 Scalopus aquaticus | reverse complement strand
CACCCTGCACAAAAGTCAACTCAAAATGGATAAAGGACCTGGATGTAAGACCTGAAACCATAAAATGTATAGAAGAAAATATAGGCAAAACTCTACATGACATACATCTCAGCAAAATCTTGAAAGTCTCATCCCTCAAAGCGAAGGAAGTGAAAGACAAGATAAACAGATGGGATTACATCAAAATAAAAAGCTTCTGACTTCAATAATTCTTTGTTTTTCCCTGTTCATTAAATAAATCCCATTGTTACTGTTTCCTAAGCCTGAGTAGTCTTGCAATTGTGCACACAGGTGCAGAACCAAGATAGTGACCGGTAAACAATTTGGGCACTGCCTTTGGCCAATTTCTGAAGCCCCATTTGCCCTGTATCAGGTGGGCAGGGGTCAGGGTGAAGTGGGTCAGACAATCAGCAAGAAGGACACAGGCTGCCTGCCTTCTGCACTATCCCCAGAGGTGGTGGCTTTTTTTGGGCCCATGGTTTTAACTTGTACTGTATCATGCACCATTTAAAAAATCTCAGTAAATTTTATTGCCCTAGAAAAATGCCCAAATACATGCAGCTTTTTACACAGTTGTGTGAGCTTTACAGACCCACTGAAGTCTTTCCAGTGGATTCATTGGGATACACAGACCTCAACGTGAAGATCCACTTTCTGGCCCTCCCTCTCAGCACTATGAAGCTATCAGTAAGCACTGCAGCACGGGTTCGATCCCCAGCCAGGGAGCTTCCCACATGGCGCAGCAGACCTCTCCTGTCTCGCCTGCTGCTCCCCTCAGCAATGTATTTCAGTAGATCCACCTGTTCTGCTCCCCACTCTGTCTCTGGTGAATCCTCTCATCACCCCCACACTTCTGGCCTACACCCCAGCTCTTGTATGTATAAGTAAATAAATCTTTAAAAAAATAAAAAAGGTCCTCTTTGCCTGTGAAAAAGGAAATCAAAGACCTAGAGTAAGTCAGACTTCAGACACAGGTATTTCTCCCCTCCTTATGAAGTCACATTGGGACGTTCACCAGTCTCCAAACTCAGACTACACTTCTCAGTCTCAGACCTCCTGTTCCTACCAACACTGTCTAAAATGTCATCATCTAAGGCAGCAGAGAATACTGGCTGCCTCTCCAGAAGCTTGACCTGTCTACCGGCACTAAGGTTTATGTTCAGTGATCCATTCTCTCACTTCAGGAACTAAGCCCACCCCACCTAAAAACAAGGCTGGGTCCTGGTTGACTCAGACCAACCAGGGAAGTAGATACTTTGCCACCAAATCATTAGTTTAGGAATAGACACATGACTAAGCCTCCCACAACCTGGGAATGGAGGTTTACTGCTTGGACAAAAGCTGGGCCAGAAGGGCTCTTTTTCCCACTGGAAGAGAAGAGGAATTGAAGGCACCACACCCACTACTGGGGGTCTTCAGTCAACCAGCCTTAAAAGACACAATGTGACAATGGAGGAAATTCCTAAGTGAGACTGCTGAACCTCCGGCTCCAGCCACCTTGCGAGCTGCCCCAACTCAGGTTTCTCTCACTAGAGTCAATAAATTACCTTTGTCATTGAAGCAAATTTGAGTTTTCTGTTCCATGTAACAGAAGATTCCTAACGGACACATTCTGGCCTGGGGAACTTAGCATAAATACCTACTTCTCCACCACGGCCATAGTCTATGGCTGCCTCCCTCCAGGGCATTTCTATAGTCCTTTGTTCCTCCCTCTTGTGCAGTGTGAATGCCCCTTACTAGTTTGTACACAACTTGTAGGTCAGGAACAACAGCTTGAGACTTTTTGTGTCCTCACAGCATCGGTTAGCTGGTGTTCAGTGACTTTGAATCTATGCTAGAGTCGCATTCCTCCAAGACTGGGTCTGTGTCTTCCTTTTTCAGCAAGATAAAGTTTTTGAAAAAGGGACAAAAGAAAGATTTTTAACAAGAGTTTCCTTGATACCCAGAGAACCTGTGAGTTGCACAGGCTGTGATTTTCAAATCTGACTGTATTCTTTCAAACACCGCAGGGGCTTACACGACATAGATTTTTTTTTTTTTGGACTGGTTTAAGATGGTGGAGTGATCTCATGTATTTACCACTTCATCACAACAGAGTGGTCAGAAGATATTTGCTAATAAAGGAGTCAGAATGATGAAGGTAACCAGAGACCACAAGGAGCTTCTGGACAAGAGGGATGATCTGAAAGGATAAAACCGAGCAGGAGTGTGTGGGCTCTGGGCATGCCCAGGACTTTGTCTAATTTTTTCATTACTGTGTCCCTACTGCCTAGTATCATGGCTAAATAAAAGTTTGCATTGAAATTCTAAGTTTAGGAATAATTTATTATGTATCAAATGCCAAGTGATAGCTGTAGATACAGAGATAGAAGTAGAAACAAAATAGCAATATATGTGTATGTATATAAGTATGTGTATGTATGTGTGTGTGTTTATATGGGTGTGTGTGTGTATAGTATTACACACACACACACACACACACACACACACACACACAGGATTTCTGGATCCCAAACCAGATTTATGAAATTATGTTTGAGGGTGAATCCTGAGAATGTGTGTTTAAAATCTCAATAGTGACTCTATGTAGACAAGCATTTGGGAACCACTGGTACAAAGCAAAAATCAAAGGGTTTGGAAATATTATTTCCAGGCAAGATACTTCTGTTTACTAATTGTATAATCTTGGGCAAATTATTTACCTTCTCTGAGCTTTCGATTTCTCTTCAGAAAAATAGAAGAAAGTTGTTATGGCGATTAAATAGGCTGGTATATGTTAAGTGTCCAACATTATACATAGAATTTCTTCTTCTTCCTTTTCCACAAACCTTAACTGGCCCTCACAGTGGAAAACAATTCAATATATAATTCCGGAAAGCCTGTGGGTGGTTTGGCTGTGATATTGAATTCTTATTGTCCTTTCTATCTTTAATAAAGCACAGGACAAAGAGAGAGAGAGATGGATGGAGAGTATCCCTCCACAGGGTTTTATTTCCCTCATTTGTCAGGGTGACTTTAATAAAAATGTTTTAGTGTCAAATGAGAAGCTTCCAGAAAAAATTGAACAGGCCATAAAGCTACCAGATTCATGATTTTGAAGAACTACTTGGAAAAATCTCAAATACAGGACTTTGGTTTTCAATGAGGAGGCAAGAACTCTACATCCACAAGGAATTGAACATGATAGTCACTCAGAATGTGATGGATATCACTTCCACTTTTTGTTTGAGAGTGTAGCATGAATAGGACAACTAGGAGCCAGCTTTGTGACTTCATGAAATCAAATCCCCTCTCTGGACTTTACTTCTCCTACCTGTAAAATGAAAGGCTTGTGTTAACTGATCTCTGAGAGCCCACTGAACACTAATATTTTGTTAACTTTTAATCAGAAATTTTTCTTCTTGTCTAATAACATCGTTCTTTCAACTGTCCATTTTGAATCTGAGAAGCCAAAAAAATTAAACACCTATTGATCGGATACCTAATTTTGATTCATTTTCATCCAAAGAGAAAGGCAAGTATATTTTGAATTATCATATACATCTGTGTTTCTTATCCTTTTTCATTTTGGAGCACCACACTATCTAAAGAAGAGCTACATGCATTGCCTCAGTTCCTCCCAGGTGATCAACATTGGGGAGAACATAAATAAAAATCATTTGGTGACATCAAAGACAAAAAAAAAATACAAGACCACTGGCCACTCTTGTTTATAAATGCCTGATTGTTCCCATCTCAGACAGTAAGCAAGCACAAACTCAGAACATGGCTTTTATTGTATTACAAACTGCATCATCAGTTTATGTCTGAAAGAGAATATATACTCTGTATAGCCTCATAGTAGCCAGATTCCCAGGCTGTAGCCCAGGTTTTTGTTACCCAAACATCTGCCTTTGAGCTTTAGAGCTCTGCCTGAGATGGGGAAGAGTTATCATACAAGAAAATTGGGACTAAATACAATCAGATAAGCTTTACCTGTTTGGGATTCAGAGAACTACCCATATGGCTAAGCAGTCTGTTTAAAAAATAACTAAAATCTTCTCAAATCCTATCAAATAGATTGATGGTATTTTTAAAAGTTAAAGTGGACATTTTAATGTTAAGGTTCAGGGATCTTTCCTAAGTGATCAAAGAACCATAAGTGGAGAAAACAGATATGTCATCAACACATTCATTGACACAGTCACATAACCCAAACTAAAGACGCAGGCTGGGTGGCTTTGCACCCTCAGAAGAACTACCAGGCAAACAGTGAGTCCAGTTTAGCAGGTAATGGGAAGTGGACACCGCATGTCAAAGACTAGAACCCTCTTAACTCCAAGTATAGTCTGTGAATCAATTGCATCTGTATCACCAAAGAATGTTTAGTTCTTGTTAGAAATAGGGACGCCCAGATCCCACGCCAGACCTACTGAATCAGAATCTGCATTGTAACAAGTTCCCAGATGATTCATATACACACTGAAGTTTGAAGACCATTGGCGTCAAGCATCATCCTTGTCCAGATGGGATTATTTTATCACTGTGAGAGATTATAAAACTTGACCCCCCTCCCTGTTTCTTGGATAATGAATTGGACTCTTTCACCACCCCTTTGAAACTCGGCACTTTGTGTTTTGCTTTGGACAATAGATTGCAATAGAAGTGATGATGTCAAGTTCCAAGTGTGGGCCACCATTGGCCTGGCAGCTTCTGCTTTCAACATGTTGGAATCCTGAGAACTCTATGTGGAAGATGGAGACACTTGTGGACAGAAAGGTTCAATAAGGGCCACAATCAATAAGCAGACGTGTGAATGAGTCACATTCGGCCACTAGCCGTAGTTGAGCCACCAGGTGATAGCAACCACCTGAGTGTTTTCTGGGAAACGAGCAGAAGAACTGCCCAGCTGAACCCAGCTCAAATCACTGACTTATAGGAGAGGGAAAACGATTATTTTTTTAAGTCACTAAATTCTGTGCATGATTTCTTAGGCATCAATAAGAGTGGACTCTTGAAATCTTCAACAAAGGCCACCTGGGTTTCCTGAAAACAAACAAGTCCTATCTCTACCTTGGAGGAGGAAGTCACCTTCCCTGATGTGAAACGAAGGTCTTGGTTTATTTCTAGGAAAGCCACTCAGTGGTATGCCCACAATGGAGGGAGAAATGGAGGGAGAAATGGAGCTCGTCTGCTGGCTTGATTACCACAGGCTCTATGACCAGGGAATCCTCTTCACAGCTTCCTGTTTAGGTGGTGTGAATAAGTAAAAGCCATTTTCAAAATTTCCTGTAACTGACTCCCAGATTTATCCAGAGACCTCTGACCTGGCTTCTGTTACTGCCTCTCATGTCTTGACCCAGAAACCTGATGGTTTCTTCTCAGATCCAGATATGACTCAAGGCAGTGAGTGACCTATGAGTTTTAGTGAGCAGTCTAACAATTGGGGTAGCCCGAACTGAGTTTCAATGTTGGTCCTGGCACTTACAAGCTAAGTGACTTGGGCAAATTATTTAATTTTTCTGAGCCTCAGGCTTCTCATTCTGTCCAATGATATTAAGAAATCTTATCTATCAAGGATTGCACTGTAAGAAATATACTGGCATATAATGAATGCTCAGTCAGTCTATTCTGCATAACTGAGACTAGGGGTGTGAAGCTATGAAGTCCCTGACAAGTATAATTTTAAAAAGAGACAAACTCATCAGTTCCCGCCTCAAACCCCAGCTACCCTTGGAGAATATCAGACTTTGAATAGCTGGACTTCAATTAGAGTCTGGTTCTGTTTATCCGCTGCCTGCTTGGCAACAATTTTACTTCCAGTCACTGGCAAGAGGGGGACAGGGTGATCAGCATTCATCTCTGGGTCACTAGGTCAATTGAGTACTAATCAGGAAAAATGTTTGGCTATTAAATGCTCCATTGAGTCTTTTAAATGTCACCTGACGTGTCATAAATTTGGATTAGCCATAGAAAATCAATCTTCACCACATGCAAATTAAAGATGAAATGAGATTCTCCTTGTGAGTCACTGCTGTCCCTCAGCACACCAGTCACTTCAACTTTATTTAACTAGCTTGAATTTCCCTTCCATTCTGCTCATTTTGTGAATTGAAGCCAATTATCCCTTAGACAGGTCATGGTCAGAGAGCTCTGATCCCAAAAACAGCCCAATGGGGCATTCCAAGGGGTTCTGCTGGCTGCTACTGTCTTTGTTTCACCTTCTCCATGGAGACCCAGGGGCTCTTCAGGAGCGGACTTGGCCCTGCTGGCCACGGCCCTGAGACCATCTCCCTAACACTAGATGTTAATCTTGCTAGTGACACATATGGTCCATGTCCATGTATGCCGGTGCTTGTAAATACGTGTTCTAGGAATAGATTTAAGAAGTTAACTTTTCCATTAAAAAATAAAATACCAGGGGCCTCCCTGGTGGCGCAGCGGTTGAGCGCTGTGCTGTGGAGCTGTCGGCAGCGCGTGATGTGGGTTCAATGCCCAGCCCGGGAGAATCCCACATGGTGCGGCAGACCTCTCCTGCCTCGCCCGCTGCTCCCCTCAGCAGTGTGTTTCTGATCTGCCTGTTCTGCTCCCCGCTCTGTCTCTGGTGAACCCTCTCGCCGCCCCATGCCTCGGGCCTGTACCCCAGCTTGTATAAATAAATCTTTTAAAAAAAATAAAATAAAACACCATATTTATTAGTCATTCTTCCTGATTCCATGGAGCAGTGAAGGCTTATGATGAGACTTCTCAGAACTGAATTGAATCTTTGGGCTTAGGATGGAGGAAAATTGGCAAGTTTTTTTTTTTTTTAACCATTTCGCAAACCGCTCTGTTCCAGCCCATACAAATCACTGTAGCATATAACTAACTACAGGTAGGGAAACAGAGCGGGAGCACTGACAACTTCTCAAGGGAATAAAATGCTAGTTTTAAGTCTCACCAGCCTCTGGCTACCCAGGAACTTATTAATGTTCTGCCTTTGTGTTTGGCAAGCTTGCAATAGGGTGCAGCTAATTAGCCTTCCTGGGAACTGACTGGCATGGATTGGAGTGGGATGGAATGGAATAATTAATAATAATAAACTCTACATACTACTTGATAGTTTGCAATAAATGATCTCACTTGATCCTCTCGATGGTCATGTGAGGTTGCTATTATTGTCATCCCATTTTCCAATGTGGAAACTGAGATGCAGAGGGCTTAAACTCACACATGAAAACCTTTTTAAATGCTTATGCCTCTGACCAATAATTCCATTTCTAGGAATTTATCTTGAGAAAATAACATGAAACCCAATAATAGAGACTTATTTATAGATGTAGACAAGGAAGTTACTCATAATAACGAAAAACTGAAAAAGCCTACACATCCAAAAATAAGGAATTGGTTGAAAAATTACAATAATTCAGTATAAAGGTATACTTAAACTCTAAAAATCAGATTTTTAATATAACTTAATAAGTTTTATATATGTTCTTAAAATTTTTAAAGGAAGGTTTTCTCCTCCATATTGCAATATAATCCCAATTTTGCTGTATCTCTGTGCATATGCATGGGAAAAAAAGATGAAAGTGATATCCTAAAATGTTAGTAATGGTTATGTTTGCTCCATAAAATTAATATTGCCTTCCCCCCTTTTTTTTGCTACCTTCTATTTTCATGATTCACTATAATATATGCAAGTATCACAATCAAGAACTGATAAATAATATATTAATAAAATTATAGTAATATGCACACTTATCTTTAATGTTAGTGTTCAGGAGGAGCTAGGGGAAATCAGAAAACTAAAACATACGAGATACTTGGAGTGCTTTTGAAGGTCAGAGTAAACATATGCCAAATACAGTTATTTTATCAAAACCATTTTGCCCATTTCTAACTAATTTATCTTTAACAAGATAAACAAGATTTCACGAGAGTCTGGTAATGATCCATCTGTGAAATCACTGAATACCTGGTTCATCCCAGCAATTTTCTATACTTATCTTACTTATCCTTCACAAAGCACTGTCAGTGTTTGGGAAGATGGTTTTGTGAAACTTGGCAAATTGCTAGGTAAAATATTTCCTTGGATAATGGTGTGCCTGACACTTTAAACATCTGAAAACTCTCTGAGTTATTAGATCTCAGGTATAGGAGGTCAGATAATGTCTCTGGAGATGGCTCCTATTAGGGGAGTTGTGGATGATGTAAAATATGAGGCAGGGGCAGGGGGAAAATGGCATGCTGCAAATGTAGAATTCTAAGCAGATATTTAGAGGGAATTTCCAAACAGGAGGCACAGTCCTGTTTCTATCAGAATGGAGGGAAGCAAATTGATTCTTCAAGGGAAAAGTCTAGCTTATGTGAGGAGACTTCTAACGATGCTGCAATTCCATTTCTTAACATTTTTTTGGTTAAACTGCATTTAATTTTATTTAGCATTTTTTATTTGGAGACATTTAAACAGTAATGTATGAGGTATTTTTTTAAGTATTAAACTCATTTGGAATAGAGTGATAGTTTTTTGCATGCAACTCTTTAATTCTCCTGAAATATGATTTCTCTTTTCTACATAAAATATTTAATCTGCCTGGTGTAAATATTAGTGATCTTATTAATAATCATCCCCCTCTACCAACTCTCAGTACTTGTTACCTGCTCTAAATGGGCTCAGCTGTTTTATACACATTAGCAAACACCATGAGCTTTAAGCCTCACAACACAATGCAGATCTGGGCTCTGAGCCTTAGAGAATTGAGCAGCAAGATGGACCTTCTGACTCCCCAACAATTCATTCCCTTAAACAGCCTGCTATGGTGCCCCCTGCATCGCAGGCCAAACTTACACAAGACATGGCCCTTTCTGCAATTTTGTTTGGTTCCATTGATCTGCCTGTCCAGTCTCGCATCTTATCATTGAGATTGGTGATGGAACAAGTCCCTCTGATTCTACATCCTCAAAGTTCATCGTGAGTATTCTTACCTATATGACCATACATTATATTTCAAAATACTTACATTACTACAAATGTGTTCACTGTAACACCTTTGTAAATCTGCGTAATCAAGATTTAGAATCACTAGCTTGAATTGGCTTTAGTAGACCATTCCCCATGCCCTAGTTCACTGTCCTATAGTTCATGTCCTAGCGCATGTCCTATAACATGAGCAAGTAAGTGTGTGTGTTTTCTCAAAACATCTGTATTCATTCATTCAAGAATATGCTGGGTGCTAGGATACAACAATGAGTACAAACAGACTAATCTGCCCTTACGGAAACAGGCATTCATCATATAATCACACAAATGAAGAAATAATTTAAACTGATTAAAAAAAAACTGAGGGAAGTTCATGAAGGAAAGGCATGGGAAAAATTCCTAGAGGTGGAATTACTGAGTCAAAGAGTATACATGCAAGTCCTTTCACAGACATTGCCAAACTGCCATCGAGGAAAATCATTCTAATTTATGTTTCTACAAACATGCGTAAGAATGTATATTTCTTCCCAATTCTGCCAAGGCTAGATGGTACCTTTATTTTATTTTAGTCCTTTTTGTTTCTGTAGACTAAAAATATCTATTTTTTTAAAAATAGATATTTTTATTGTTATTTATGTCTTTTACATTTTGTATTCCCCTTGGGCAGCCCACCACCAATTCACCCGTGATCCATCTCCATGGTCCCTTGTGTTCTTTTCTATTCCATTTTGTGCCCTTTTCCTCCCCTCCCCCACCCCCCGCTGATTGTCTCTCTCCTATTTGGTTTTCTTATAGTCCTGTTATAAGTGAAACCATTCAATATTTTTCTCTTTCTTTCTGGATTATTTCACTGAGTACGATCCCCTCTAATTCCATTCATGTTGCTGCAAATTGCATGTGTTCATCTTCTTTGAATGCTGAATAGTATTCCATTGTGTGTATGTACCACATCTTCTTGATCCAATCATCTATTTTTGGACATCTGGGTTGCTTCCATACCTTTGCTATTGTGAACAGCGCCGCAATGAACATATGGGTGCATGTATCCTTTCGGATTGGTGTTTTTGTGTCTTTTGGGTAAATTCCCAAAAGTGGTATTGCTGGGTCGTATGGAAGCTCCATGTTGAGCAGTTTGAGGAATCGCCATACAGCTTTCCATAGTGGTTGGACCAGTTCACATTCCCACCAGCAGTGTAGAAGAGTTCCTTTTTCTCCACATCCTTTCCAGCATTTGCTGTTGCCTGTATTTATTTTGCATTTTTAATTACATTTTGAACTTTGGGGGGCTTTTCTTCTCTTTTTTTCTTTAGAATTTTTCTATTGGGTTATTGACTTATCTTATAGAATTGAGGAAGCTATGTATAGTTTGAGTCAGAGACTTATAAAAATTATTTGTAGTGTATTCTCTTGAAAAGCTTAGAAGTACTTCTCTCAACGAGAAAAGAAATGCACATGTCCTGCAGGGTCTGTGGAACCTGGCTCCCCAGGATCTGGCCAGCCTCCCACCCGCTGCCAGTGCCCCTCACTCCCCACACTGCACACAACACTGGCTGCCTTTTCATTCCTTAAGAGCTCCACTGACTTATTCAGCTTTATCATTTGTATACATCAATTGTTGAGCTTTATCTCAATTTAAACTGATTTCATACTTGAGCTCTTGACTTTTTCATCTTCTCTTGTTTGGTGGAACTAATAGTTTCTACAAGAATACATGGATTGGATACAATACAAGGATTGGTTTTATTTATCTGATAAAGTCATATGCGTTTTCACATGAAAGACACTTCATGAAGTATGAAATTCTTGGATCATTTTATTTCAAAGCCTCCAAACAAAGTACTCCAGAGTTTTCTGATGCTTAGCATTAAAAAGAGGGTAAGTGGGTTTTTTCGTTCTGCGTGACCCCTTACAGAATTTTTTATTTTATTCTAGTCATTTGAAAATGTTTTCTTCATCCAGTTGGCATAGTTCTATCTTTATTGGCTTTGCCTAACAAGGAATAGATGCTTTCAAGCCCATACAGAGGTCTTTCTTCAACTCATAATGTTTTCTCCAGTTACATAATTTTTGCTTTCGCTGTCCTCCATATTGCCTGCAAGAGCCTGCAAGTATGCATTTGTGTCTTTGCTTCTCTGATATCTAAATAATCTGAAACTTACATGATGAAAGTAATCTCATTTATTTTGTCCATGACAGATACATAGCACATAGCACAGTGCATATTGTACATGGTAGATAACTCAATAATGTATGTCGAACAAATGAATGGATGTTGGTTCTGTCCCATTCGTTTGTAGATATTAAGGAAAATCAGTTATCTTTGTATTCATTGTTCTGTATCGTCTTTTCTCTCCTTCAGTGTTACATATTATCCATTTCTTATGCATTCTAGCTCAAGTTTTCTTCCATATTATTATTTAATTTTCCCTTGACATAACTTCTCTATATATTATATGACATAAATTTTGATTTCATTGGCTATTTAAGTTTTGCTATTTAGATTTTGGTTTCCATGCGATCTCTTTTTCTTATGCATTTCTCTTTTATTTCATTTTCTTGTTTTCTCTCTTCCAGTTGCCTTATCCTTTTAGCCTGTTGTCATTATGACTACATGCTACTGTTTCCCAGAAACTCTGTACTTAGCACTCTACTAAGGATGATAAGTAATTTCTCAACTTTTTTCTTCTGGGTCTGCAATAGATCATTTTCAGAGGGTACCTCTTCATAGAGGTTGGACTGCCACACCCGTGGGTCCAAAAAGAAAAGCATGAACCAAAGAGATTATTCTCTAGACCTAAGATCTAAAGGTGCTTGCCTTACTAGGTTCTGGACTTGCTTGATTCCTGTCAGTCTTTTCTTCCTTCCAATTTCTCCATTTTGGAATGGGAATGTCTAACCTAGGCCCGCCTCATCATTGTACTTTGGAAGCACATAACTTACCTGGCTTCATAAATTCACAACTAGGGAGAAATTTTGCTTCACCTGAATCATACCATCTGTCTCACCCCTATTTGATTTCAACAATATTTAAATGAGACATTGAATATTAGACTTTAAAGCTGATGCTAGAATAAGTTAAGACATTGTGGTGAGGATGCTATTGGAATTGGGGTGCTACTGGGGTTAAATTTTGCATACCAGAAGGACATGAGTCTAGAGCAACCAGAGGTAGAATGTTTTGGACTGAATATTTGTGTCTTCCACAGATTCATATATTGAAGCCCTAACCACCAGTGGGATGGTATTTGGAGCTGGAGCCTTTGGAAGATACTTAGGTTTAGATAAAGTCATGAGGGTGGGATCCTCGCGATGTGATTAGTGTCCTGATAAGAAAGGGCATGGAGATCTTTGCTGTGCAAACACACAGAAAGATGCAGATATATGGAGACCAAGAACAGAATCAGCTAGCACCTTGATCTTGGACTTCCCAGACTCCAGAAATAAATGTGAGAAATAAAAGTCTATGGCTATAACAAACAAACAAACACAAGCAAAGTGATGCTCTTTGTATGAACCTTCTAAATGCAGTTACATTTCTTCATTTTGTGGTATTTTTTTTTAAGCCCACATGTTGGTACTTTTCTCTTATCCTCAGTTAGGGTACATCATGCAAAGGGGTGAGGAGAAGAATCCCACTTGTTTTTTCTCAAAAAGTTTCTCAAGTCTCTATCTGAAGGTCAAGTTACGGTCAATGTCAGCCAGTACATTTTCCAGTTTCACGTAGTCTTTCATGCATCGCTCTACCTGCCTGGTTACTGTGTTCTAAATAATGTATCACCCAAAAAACAACAATTCTCCATGTGGACTTCTAGAAGGTTTGTTTCCTGTTCTCCTTGATGCCAGTGGTGTTCCTCTGGTGGGTATTACAAGTCTCAGAACTGATCACATCACTCCACTACGAACTTCATCACTGCTGCCTCCATTTCAGTCACTGTACTCCACTGCAGCTACTGTCTGGGATTTGCAGGCTATGCCTGGATATGGAAATATGGGACTACAAAAGTGAGGTGGACAAAGAAGAAGGGTTTGGAAGGTAAAGATAAAAAAAAGAAGAGAACTCTTCTTGCTTCATGGAGAAGCCCACAAGAAGATTGGAGCCCAGGCCTCTGCCAGGAGGAGATGGTGTATTCATATTAAATGCTCACTTACTCTTTCCCAGTCTGTCTCAATTTCATGAGAAAAGTACAAAAAATATCTTTACAGCTTTGAAGTCAAGGAGGATTTTTTGATGCAAATCCCCTACCCCTAAAACATTCACATACAAACTGGGGGAGGGAGGACTAGGAAAACCAAAAAAATAAGAGCATGAAAAATTTATTACCAAATAAAGGTATAACTTTTTATAATCCTAAACACTATAATTAGTAAGAAAATAAACCACAGACTAGGAAATGACATTTGCGGTACACATGCTTCACATATGTGAAGAAGTTCTGCATGTCATTTGGAAAGAGATCAACTCAATAGAAAAATGGCTAACAATATGAGCAGGCGATCCACAGGAAAAAACCCTAAATGTCAAAAAGGCCAGGATAAGTGCTTCACTTCCCTGATTATCAGAGAAAAGCAAACTAAAACAATGAATTACTATTTCATGCCTATAGGTTTGACATTTTAAAAGTTTCAGAATATCAAGGGTTTGTGAGACTATAGAGAACCAGACATTCTTTTATGCTGCTAATGAAAACATAAATTGGCCCTTAGGAAAGCATATTGGCAATATCATAGAAATATAAACGTGTGCTTGCCTTATAAACAGTTCTACTTTATGCACACACCTAAAGCAGTGCTTCCCAAACTACAGCATCCATCAGAAGGCTTGTAAAGTACAGATTGCTATGCTCCAACAGTAGAGTTTCTGAGTCAGTAGGTTTGAAATAGGGTCTAAATGAGTAGACTTGGAATAAGGTCTGATAATTCTCAGTAGTTCTAGAATGGAATCCAAACTAGCATTGCTGACTAGTTCCCAGATGATACTGAGGCTACTGGTCCAGAGGCCACACTTTCAGAATTACTCCCCTAACAGGACTCTTATACATATGCACAAGGTGTTTATACAACCATGTTTACTACAGTACAGCATGTTGTAACAACAATAACAAAAATCCCAGGAAACAATCTAAATATCCATCAGTAGAAGACTAGATAAACATACCATGAGATACCTGGGAAAAAAGAATTCTGCAGTTTAGATGAACTAGATCTCTTTTCAGATTTAGAGCCACAAACCTTCACAACATTTAGAATCATTTCATTAAATGCCATTTTGGTTGCATCCTTTATTCATTCATACTTTCATGAATTCGTATCTTTTGTCTTTGTGCTCAAAAATTTTCTACTTTACTGTTTTCCCTTTTTGCAGGAAGCAGCTTTTAGAGGTATTTATCAGTTCTACTGTTTTTTCTTACTAATTAATTTCTGCATTTTATCATAATTAATTTCCTTTCTTCATTTGATATTCTTTATACAACTTAGTGAATGAAATCAAGACCTCATTTATTTTCATTGTGTGCTTAAAACTGGCAGAATTTAAGGCTACTGATTTCCCATTTGGTAAAGCTCTGAGACCCAGTCTATAAATGCTATTATGTTACATATTTATAGTCTTGATTTTCTCTTTAACCCAGAAGTTATTCAGGATAGCATTTTTTAAAACACCATAATGTTTAGAGGTTTTCATGATCATTTTCAACTTTCAGGATACTGTGAACAAAGTGGAATATTACATGCCTGTGTTCTAAGATAATTATATAGCTATAGATATATATATTCTGTAATTAAATATATGCATATTCTGTTTTATAAACACAAAGTTCCTTGAATGCTTATTATATAAATTTTTTTATTTGAATCATTTCATAATTAATGATTTTCCTAATCTTTCAAAGACTAGGAGACATTTAAGTTCCTCATTGTGGAGAGGATAGCAAACCTGATAAACACACACCCACACACATGCACACTTTGTACTGTACATGATTAGAGTTATTATCCTATTGGTCCTTCTCAGTATTTTTTTCAGCTACAATATTATTTTTTCTCAGATTTGTATTGTGAACCCTAATTTATTTCCATTTGAATGTGAATGACATGTGTGTGCCCATTCTTTTAATTTCAACCTTCTTCTTATACATGATTTTCACATGTATTTCTTAGAGCTATAGCTAGGTTTTGCTTGTGGAGTCCATCTGACAATTCATATATTAACTAGTTGGCATTTCTTGAAGTGCTCTGATTTTTTGTTTAATCTTATTTTTATGTTTTGTTCTATAGCATACATACATTTAGGGTCACTGGATCAAATGATATCCCCCTAAATTTCATATATTGAAGCTTTAATCCCCAGTGTAATTATGTTTAGAGACTTTGGAGACATTTGACATCATGAGAGTATGATTCAAATCCAATAGGACTGGGGTTCCTACAAGAAGAGGAAGAGACACCAGAGAGCTCTCTCTCTCCTCCTGTGCACTGACAGAGGAAAGGCACATGGTGAGAAAGTGACAATTTGAAGGCCAAGGAAAGGCCTCAGGAGAAATCATATAGGACCAATATCCTTCATACATATAGATGTAAAATTTCTCCAAATTAGCAAAATGGAATCCAGCAACATATAAAAAAGACAAAGTGGAATTTATGTCAGAAATGCAAAGTTGGCTTAGCCAAAAATCAAACAATGTAATCAACTAATATAAACATTAATAGAAAGGAGCAAAATTACATGATTATCTCAATTAAGTGCAGAAAAGCATTTGACAAAATCCATCACCATTCATGATTTAAAGACACACACACACACACACACACACACACACACACACACACACACACACACAAACACCCCCACACCCACACTCAACTAACTGCAAAGAGAAAGAAACTTCCTCAAACTGATAAAGGACATTTTTGGAAAACTTACATTTACCATAATGCTTAGTGGTAAAAGACTGAATTATCTTCCTACAAGATCTGGAGCAAGACAAGAATATCCACTTTCACCACTTCTATTGAGCATTGTACCAAAAGCTCCTTGCCAGAGCGATTAGGCAAAAAAAATGAGATTAAAAAATGTATCCAGATTGAAAAGGAAGGAGCTAAAATTATTTCTCCTTGTAAATGGTATTATATTGTATATAAGATCCTAAGAAATCCATTATAAAACACTACAAGAACTAATAAATTCAGCAAGATTATGGGATACAAAATTACTATACAAAAATCAATTATATTTGGATATACTTGCAATAAAGGATCTGAAAATGAAATTAAGAATGCAATTTTATTTGTAATTCTACCAAAAAAATGCCTTGGAAATTTTTGTAAAAGATATGCAAGACTTGTCCACTGAAAGTTATAAAATGTCATTGAAAGAAATTCAAAATCTAAATAAAGGAAAATACATTCATGGTCATGGGTCAGAAGACTTAATGTAATTAACATGTCAACAATTCCCAAATTGACCCTCAGACTTAATGTAATCCCTATCAAAATATCAGATGGCTTTTTTCTTAACAGAAATTGACAAGCTGATCCTAAAATTTATATGAAAATGCAATGGATTCATAGTAGCTAAAACAATCTAGAATAGGAAGAACAAAGCTGAAGAACACATGCTTTCTAATTTCAAAACTTCTCTAATGTTACAGTGATTAAGAAGAATGGTACTGGAATAAGAATAGACATATAAACCAATGGAATAGATTGAGCATCAGTAAATAAATCTTACATTTACAATCAATGGGTTTAAACAAGAGTGCCCAGACTATTCGATGGGAGAAAGGATAGCCTTTGCGACAAATTGTGTTGGGACAATTAGAATCCACAAGCAAAACATGAAACTGGACTTTTACTCACACCATATACAAAATTAACACAAAATGTAAGAGTTCTAAAACTCTTATGGAAACATAGGACTAAGTCCTTATAGCCTGAGTTAGAAAACTATTAGCTATGACACCAAAACCACAAAGTGACCAAGGAAAGATAAACTGGACTTTATAAAAATTCAAAACTTTTTTCAAAGGATATCATGAAAAAAAATAAAATCAACCCACACAACGAGAAAAAGTTTGCAAATCATACATATAAGATACTTGTATCCAAAACATATAAAGAATGCTTACAACTCAATAATAAGAAGATAAACAACCCAATTTAAAAATCATCAAAGTATCGGAATAAATAGTTCTCCAAAGATAATAGAAATGACCAATAAGCTCACGAAAGATGCCATTACGGACATATAAATCAAAACCACAATGAAATGTCAATTGACACTCACTGAGATGCCTGTAATCAAAACGTAAGAAACAGGTAAGTACTGCCAAGAATGTGGACAAATCAGAACCCTCATACTAGAGTGGTGGGAATGTAAAATGTTGTAGTTGCTTGAAAAACAGTTGGGCAGCCCCCAAAAAGGTTAAATATAGTGTCCCAGCAATTTCACTACTAAGAATGTTTCCAAGAGAAATGAAAATATATAGCTACACAAAATTTTTTAGACATATAGCAGCATTCCTAGAAGCATTATTCACAGTAGACAAAAAGTTAAAATAACCCAAATGTCAGAATTGTTAAAGAAAATATGTATATCCATTCAATGAGCCATAATTCTGTACAATGATGAAGTATTGGTAAATGCTACAAAACAGATGAACTTTGAAAACATTGTGCGAAGTCACAGAAGGCAATCACAAAAGACAAACATGGTATGATTATTTTTATATGAAATGTCTGGAAAATGCAAATCAATAGACAGAAAATAGATTAGTGGGTACCTAGAGTTATGGGGGAAAGTGGGAGAGGGAACAGTAAATTCTAGTGAGCAAGGGTTTTCTTTTAGGTGATGATGGTGTTCCAAAGTTAGATTGTGGTGATGGCTACACAACTCAATGAATATACTAAAAAAAATTGAATTGTACATTTAAAACAGGTTAATTTTATGGTATGTGAATTATATCTCTATAAAGTTGTTTAAATAAAACTAACGCTATCTCCATATAGGGCCCAAGAGTTAATCCAAACTAGACAAATTACTAACTCTCACAATTATAGCGCATGTAAATTGCACACTTAAGTTCTATCACTCAGAGTGATGCAACAATAAATTCTCCATTATTGTGGACAGCAAATCATTGCTGCCTACATCAGCATTCAATGGAAAAAGTACCAACAAAAGCAAATGCAGAAAGATGTATCCATTTGACACTAAATACAGTGTTGGTTTTGCATTTTTCCTCTAACCTTTTCAATCACTGCCCAGTTGAGAATATTTCATGTCCTACTGTGGGCTTTCTTGCTAAACCCAGCAGTCCCCATCTGTGTACAGGAGAGGCAGGAAAGGGTCTTTCCATGTGAAATCAAATTGGACTTTGTGTCCAAATGAACCTTTGGGTCTTGGGGCAGTCTTTATTCCTAAGGTATCTCATCTTCTTTGCTGCTTTTATGAATGAGATTTTTTCTTTTATAATATGTTTATTGTTCTTGTATAGGGAGGCTATTGACTTTATACATTAATTTCCTAACTATCATACTGAATTTTGTTACAAACTCCAATAATTTTTCCATTGATTTTCCTGGGTTGTTTATGGTTAATAACCATGTCATCAGGAAATAATTATAATGCTGCTTTTATCCATTATTTAAATCCCTTACCTATAAAACTTCCGGAAACCCACAAGAGTTGATTCAGAAGGCACATCTTATTACTTACCTTAATGGCCATACTACTAAGTATTTCACCATTATTGTGACTTTTAGGTGGCGACAATCTTATCATACCAAGGAGTATCAATATATTTCCATTTTACCTAGAGATTTTATCAATAAAAGATATTGAATTTTTTGGCCAATGACTTTTCTGAAAACTTGATGATAATATATAATTTTTCTCCTTTGATCTGTTATTGGGGTAAATTATATTGATGATTTCATAATAGTTGAAGCATCTCTTGCTTTACTGAAAATAGATCTCACCGAGCCATGATTCATAATTTTGTTAAATTACTGCTCAGGACTGGTTGCTAATTTTTATTATAATTTCTGTATAAATATTCATAAATAAACTTGTATGTCTTCCTTGTGCTCTGTTGATTTCAGTGCCAGTGTTATTTTTGGCTTCCTGTGGAAGCTCTTATCTTACTGTACTGGGTGACAATTTATGTAGCTTTCTCTGTTCCTTGAACATTTGAAATTATTTACCTGAGAGACCATCTGGGCCTGGCAATTAGGAGATGTTGCATTCTCAATGTCTTCTCTGATTATTGATCTGTTTAGAATTCATAATTGTTCTAGAGTAAATTTTGGTGAGTTCTATATTTTCAGAGACACACATTTCATCTAGGTTTCAATCTAATTTGCATGTTTGCCAAGAGTTCCCTGAAACTCCTTTTAATGTCCTCCATATTGCTAGTTAATTCTCCTGATTTTTAATTTTATTTCTAACATAAGTAATTTTGTCAAAGAAAAGCAATCAGATTTTAAATTTGTTAGTATACTTTTTCTGCTTTGTAATTTATTAAGTTCTGCTTTCCATGTTATACTTGATGTTTTTTTCCTAACTTCCTAAATGCTTTTTTTTCAATTTTAATTTGTAGTCTCTAATATACATTTATGGCTCTACTTCCCCGTGAAAGCGTCTATGGACATCTTTGACTAACTCCAAAATGCTGTATTTTATTATTAACTAATTTCTAGAGTTTGCAAATTCAACTTCAATTTCCTCATTGACCCAAAAATTGTCTAAGAGGCAAATTAAGGGTTTTTCCTCTTGTTATTACGTGATCAAATAATTTAACTACGCTAATAAATGATGCTGCTTATTGGTTTATAATAACATTATTCATCATGCTAAATGTATTAGTCAAGATTCTGGCAGGAAGCAGATGGCACACTGAAAAGAATTTAACTAAACAGAGTTATATAAGGAAAGCAAATACAGAGGTGTGGGCAGGGTTGACGGAACAGACAAAAGATGGTAAGATGCCCAGAGCTAGCAACATTGGGGTTCCCTTACTACCTCTAGACCAGAAGAAATAACAGTACTGATGTATTTTTACAACTACACATAAATGAGACTGGGGGAAATATCATCAGAGCTGTGGAGGGACATAGCCACTACTGGAACAACAGGGGAGGGACAGAAATGCGGGGAGGAATTCCTACAGCCTCCCCTGTTCTTGTCTTCCTGTCTTCTCCCCACACTCAACGACTGAACACAGTCTGAAGGCCGAGCACCAAGGGGTCTGGGAGACAGAGTCCATAGAGTTTAACCACAAAAGGATGAAGAACCCACTAGAAATGGGAGGAGAAAACAAACTGGGGAGCAAAAACTGGGAATAATCAGCATTTTAGTCTTCTTTATACATGAGGACTAGTGTCAGCTCCATTAATGCTGATGTGATGGATTCTATTTACTGTTTATCTGATTTCAAAGCAAACTTGTGTTCCTACACCCCTTGATGCATATTCTTTTCACCATACTTCAGAGTTATAACCTCTTTATTTAGAATTTCTTCATCTATACCCAGAAATGAGATTGGTCTGATTTTCTTTTGTGAGGGTCAGTTGCCATAGCTTAGTGTCCGGGTTATACTTGCCTCATCAACTGAATCAGAAGACTGAATCACTTTTAAATTCTGCAATAATTTATACAGAAAAAACAATTATGTATGCTTTAAAAGTTAAAAAACATTTTTCTTTGAGGTAATACTTGGAGGACTTTTTAGAATCTCCTGTAAGTACTAGACTTTATACATTTTCTACTTTTTGAGTCAATTTGGTCATTTATAATTTCCAAAGAAAGGGTGACTTTCCTAGAGGTTCATTTTCTCCTGGCAGATCTATTCCCTCCCACTTGGGGGTTAAATGGTCTCGGTAAAGGGCATTTGCCTCTCTGGGGCCAGCTCACAGTCTTTCTTTCGTTGCAGCACAGAGATCCAAGCAGGTTATAAAACAGTAAAAACTCTTCAGAGGAGTTTCATTCTCCAGGTATGATTGTTAGGTTTCTTATAGCTGTTGAAACCTGACAGTTGAAGCTCCACCCTGTGGAGCTGACCATAAGAGAATGTTCTGGAGATCACCTTCCAGAGTGACTCACCAAATGGTGGTGTGAGCGCAGCACCACCTCCCTGGAAACTGACCTGTGCAGACTGTGACTGTGATTGAGCCCTCCTGCCTGGTAGGACAAGGACATGTGAAAAGTTGCAAGAAAAAGAGGCGGGGTGCCTGCCTGCGGGAGGTTCCTTCTGGCTTTGGCTTTGTCCATTTGGCCGTGTCATGGTGTGGAGCCTCGCTGGGCTCCAGCTGCCTGGTAAGTGAAATGAGAGATGCTGAGGCCTCCAGAGATACATAATTCTATTAACAGATCTTCCCAGGAGTAAGCTCAGGACAAACAGGTTTGCGTCTAACCTTTAGCTCTCTCTAAAAATGGATATTCCTGCAGTGTCTGAGATCCTTCTCTTCCTATCTATCTTCTACCTTCGATGCAAAGGCCTCACATGCTGGGTTTAAGACATCAACACCCTGAGGGAGAATTCTGTCCCAAAGGAACAGACGTTAGTGCATATAACATATCAGATGCACTAATGAGGTCAAGGGTCTGGGGCAGCAGGACTTCTGAGCGAGGTAGAGGTGGAGATGGGGCCTGCTGCTGGGGAAGGCCAGCCTGCAGTTACAAGTACAGTTGCTGGGTGGGGAGGGTGCCACTGGCAGGCAAGGGACATCATGGTGGCTTTGGGGACTCTGTAGGTGGAATGCAACAAAAATTAGCCTGCGGAATTTGAGGAATGCTGAGCATGGAGGATTCTGGCAATGTAGTGGGATGGCATGATCTTTGGAAGCAAACCGAGTTAAGGTTTCCATTCAATTTCTTAAGGTTTCCATTTAATTTCTATCACTCACTACTGAGTTATGAAACAAGTCTGAGCCTCTTCCCTCTGCAAAATAAGATTAATGATGTCTACCTTTAGGACTAAGGAGAGTTAGGTGAGGTACTGTTTAAAAGTACTTAAACACAGTGATGGCAAGAATGAGAATTCAATCTATATAGCTATTATTAGAATTATTTCCAGTTTGCCATCATCCTTTTCTAGAAGCCATTTTCCCCTTTCCTAAGGAATTTAATTATTTTAAGAGGTGAGAGTTGTTCAAGATCAACTTACAACTTTTTGTTTTCACTGAATATTCTTTTTTATTGAACTATATTTCACTTACAGCATTGTGTAAATTCAAGGTGTACGACATGTTAATTTGACACGCACACATACATATAGTAATGGGACTGCCATTGTAGCAATAATTAGCACCTCTGCCATCTCACATAATTATCCTTTTTTATAGTGGTTGAAATAATTAAGATCTAGTCTCTTAGCAGGTTTGATGATTGTAAACATTGTTGCCTCTATTCACTGTCCTGGGCTTTATGTCTCTAGGGCTTATTTACTACTCCCAAGTTTGTTCCCTTAACAACATCTGTCCTGCCCTCTCCCCAGCACCTGTATTTAGGTAACCACCATTTCATTTTCTATTTCTACAGTTTGGTAGAAGCCCCTTTTAATTGATTTAATCAACTGTACTCATTTCTGTGCTCCTGCCAAGCACTGTGCTGGTCATTCTTGGGCCACTAGGAAGAACGTAGCATACCCCGTTGCCCTCCAACAGTTTCCATTCTAGTGTAGTAGACTGATTTGTATAAAACCAAGAAAAATATGAAGCAAAATAAGCATGAGATCCAGCCTTTTGCAGGAATTCCTAGGAAGGAACAATGGACCTTCAGCGTGGAGTGGGGAGTGGCTCAAGGGGGGGGACCCTGTCACCAAAAGAGAGAGAGAGGAAAGGGAGATTGCATGGAAGTGTCCTGCCCTCCTGAGCATTATAAGGAAGGTTGAACAAGGCCTTTGGAGGGTTCTTGAGATAAATCAGCCACTGGAGAAATTCAGGGTCTCCGGGGAATATTCCTGCATTTGTATTACTGGCACCTGAGCTCAGTAATTGGTGGAGAGCAGTCCATGGGGAGCTCTGCTCCAACACAAACACGATGTTGATTTCAGCACATGGCAGCAGGGCCTTTGGTCAATTATGTTCCCAGTGGTTGGGGATCTGTGAGGCCAGGCACATGGCTCCTCACAAGCTCTACCAGTGGTCCAGTCCAGACCTTCTGCTCTCTGAGGAGACACCACCTGGGCTCCCTGCTCCTGATCTTTATCCCTCCAAACGTTTTCCACACCACAGTCAGAGAGACCTCTCTAAGACACAAATCTAAAATGCCAATCCTCTGCTTAGAGCCTTCAATAATGACTTTACCAGTTCCCTTGAAATCTATAAACAGAGTTCTTGCTTAGAATAAGAGATTGATTGAACATTTAATCAAATGAGTTGTCCTTGAACTGGTAACATGTGCATTATTCCAGCACTCACACCTCTGGGTGAGGTAAGACTCTGCAGACACTGAACGTACCATTTAACACGACACTTAAGCACTAACTTTACTGAAAGTCAGTGAATCTCTTGTTGATCTTGTTGGAGACTCTACAATCTTTGCAAAATGTGACTTTGTTAAGTGTATTAACAGTTTATTATTAAAGATGTTACTACCAAGACCCAAACCCAAGAAACTAGATTGAGTTCTTAATTTGGAATTTTGCTGACCTTGGGATTTTCCGATACTAACATTCAAGATGGTACTATCTTTTGGAAATGTATTAATTAATCCTCCATAAATAGGAGGTAATCCAATAATCCAATAGTTAATCATAGGTAGAATGGAGGAAATTCTTGCCAAAGATGAGAATCACAGTGTGCCTGCCATTATTCACACTTAGGAAGGCAATGGAAACATTTGCTACCATTTCAGTAGTTAAAAATGTCAGTAACTTCTAGGACAACTGGACCATTGCAGGTAGCACTGACAGAAAGCTTTATCTAAAGATGAGGTCATATTTATTTTTAGTGGCACCTATGCAATGCTGAAATCCTTTAACTTAGCAACATACCTAGAGGAGTCAAACCTAATATGAAAATCAGAATACCACAGCAGGTACCAGATTTTGGATATTCTCAATGTGACCTTTGGACTTGAACCACCCCCGTAATCATATGAGATAGTTCCTTAAAATATGATATATACACATATATACAGATATATATGTTTTCACACAGACACACACACACACACCCCCCTATCAGTTCTGTTTCTCTGGAGAACCTTAACTAATACACCAACCAAGGAGTTCCCTTGAAATTTCTCTCAGGTCCATATCTAAGGATAAGAAAGAAAAGCTAAACCTAAGAAAATAAACCTAGTGAGGAGGAGTGCATCACTAGGGCCAATCGGATCTATAGTTGGTCTCCCTACACTTCACACACTGAGGCTGCCCCAGGCAGAGGGATTTTCCCAAGCAGACATTTGAGATTGAAGTATCTCCACCCCAGAGTTTTGCGGCCTATTTTATACTAGATCCATATCACGTGGAAGCCTAGAGTCAACCAACTGTGCTGTGCTGGATATTTTTCATTTGCCCTTTAAATCCAGTTTCTACCATGTCGACACCAGCCCTCACAAGCTGATTTCAGTGGGATGCATCTTACCTCAGGGGGCCAGCTGGGTTCAGTTTCTCCTTCAAAGGTCACTGCTCCTGTCAGGCAGCCTTCCCCATGGAGCCTCTCTGTCTCTAGGTTCTGTAACCTCTCCCTTTCCTTGCTCCATTAGGGTAGTAGCTATACCCTGCCATTTCTAACTCCACAATACCCCTACTACTCTTTGTGGTCTCCTGGAACTGTCCACACATTTGTAAATAATCTTTTTTTTTTAACTGTCCTCAAATTACCCAATTTAAACATGTCATCTCTTTTCTGATATGATCCTGACAGATCTACCATTTTCATCATGGTTGCCAGATTTAGCAAAAGAAAAATACAGAATGACCAGCTAAAACTGAATTTCAAATGAATAACACTTTTTTTTTTTTTAGTGTAAGCAGGTGGCAATGTTTATTGTTTATCTGAAATTCAAATTACTTGGACATCCTGTATTTTTACTGGCAACTCAAGTCTTCACCCTCTACTTGGAAAATATCAGCCAGAATCCTGGTGAACTTCAGTTGATCCGTGAAATAAAGCGAATGACAGTAACAGAATATTAATAGTCATGATGCAGATATGGTCCTAGGATACAGGACTATTTTCTGGGGTGGGGTGGGGTGGGGTGGGGTGTGTGTGTATGAGAGAGCGAGAGACAAAGAGACAGAGAGACAGAGAGAGAGAGAGAGAGAGAGAGAGAGAGAGAGAGAGGGAGAAAGAGACAGGGAGAGAGACAGAGAGAGAGAGACAGAGAATGTGTGCATACAGAGAAAGAAAAAGAAAATGTGTTTAGGAAAAGTAAAAGAAATAGAAAACAATGGGAAATAAGCCTGCAAAAGCAGGATGAAGCGGTTCATCAAGACCTTAAATCCAGTGAGGACAGGTAGGGCTTCTCCACACTCTACAACTTCCTCAGACTCTTGCAAACACAGTCCTGAGCCTCCTCCAGATTTTCTTACGTATCTGTTATGGCTGCTTCTGATAAACCTGGCTCTCCAAGTTTGCTTGGTCTTTCTTTTTAAAGTCTCCTGAGATTTATATAAAAAGATAAAATAGGCTAGGAGAGTTCCTAGCCTACTGACTTTACACCACATGTATATTATTTCACGTTCAATTTACAGAACATATTCTTGATCAGATGAGCTAAAAGATTCAATTGAATTGCTCTTTTCTTACATTTTTCTCGCAAAGACAAAAAGAATAAGAAGGCAAGTAGAGGGAGGGTTGACGGTATTGTGACTCTAGTAATGGATATTGAAAAAAAATCAAAACATTATGCGATGACCAAAATTAAGTTCTTATTTTTCACAGTCTCCAGCTATTATAATTTCACTGGATCCACTATAAGCAGTTATTGCTCTGGGAGGTACTCCAAGCCTCGCTCCAAGATCTCACAAAGAAAAATTTGCCACGAATTGAAAAAGAGTGTTTGATGGAGTGTTATTGTAGCTGCCCTTTCAGAGTGAGGCCAGCGGAGGCACCTGCGTGGGTGTGGGAGAAAAGGGGCCGTGGCAGTCAGGTGGGCAACGAGCATAAACAGCTCTTTGTGTCTTTTGGGTTGGAGTGAAAAGAAAATAACATTTTTCTCTCTCCCGTGGACCTCCAACAGAGACTTCAAAAATAGCTTTCAGCCAGGTCTAGGCAGTGACTTCTGGTTTCAGTGTGGCTGACGCCAAACGCCCGAGCAGCCCTCTTAAGCCAAACCCTAGAAATGATAGAACATGTCAAAAATAAATGTGTTTCATTTCTACATACATAAACTCAAAAACAAGAAGAGGAACTGTCCGAGGATAAAGAGCTGTGAGAGCGTCACTGAAGAAGAAGAGGCGGGAGGAACGAGCAGGCTGGGGTGGCTGAGCAGGCGGACGCGGCAGACCGGGCGGGCCTGGCAGGAGAGTGGGAGCGGGCTCAGCCAGGGGGCAGCTAGTTGGGGTGCGGAATGGAGCGAGCATGGGTGGACCCTCGCACACCTCTCCACTAGGAAATGCCAGTGCATTTGCTCAGAGCAGCCCACTCTTCCGCGAAAGAAGCCACACCCCTTATCCGCTCTCCCGATGCTTGTGATTATTGAGTCCCACCTTGCTATACCCCAGAAAATTCCCCACAAGGCCTCTCAACCTGTGCGTGAACACAAAGTCCGACTCCTCAGTTTTTAGTTCATCTGTCAAAGTTCCCTAGCTCTACCTGTGTGAGGGGCATTTACAACAGGCTTCACCAGACCCATGCAACAGCAGGCCTGAGTGGGAACCCACCAGAAACCTTTCTCCAGCTTAACTTGAAGGCATGAATCCCTGCTCTCTGAACTACGATTGAACCCACTGAAGGACCACCTTGCTTGTAAACATTTTTTCTTGACCCAGACCTACTTACTAGCCATGTGAACTTGAACAGGTCACCTAGTTACTCTGAAGCCCCTTTTCTTCTTCCTACCTCATAGGATTGGTGTGAGGCTGAAATGGAATACTCTGCTTTGCACCCTGAGTGGGATATAGAAGGCATTCAAGAGAAGTTCATTTTTTCCCTCCCGGCACTTGGGATACTCAGGGGTCTTCCTGGGATTTAATCTTGAGCGCCTCCACCCCTTATCTTCCTTTTGTCACGGTCCTTAGCAGGACCCCCTTCTTCTACCTCCTCTTTATATCCTCTAGAGTAGAATTTATCTGAGAGTGTCATATATAGACATACTTTTCTCTGGTGATGCCTTCTTCATTGTTAAAGTCTCCATTGTCTCTTATGTGATATCAGCATTCGGACCCTCTAGCCACGGGACTGACCTTAGAAATCTGCCTCCTGAATCTACTATCCATTTTCTTATGGTCCCCAATATTTCATTGTTGAATTCCAGGGTCAAAGGGTCACTCTATAAGAATCTTCTATTGCCTCCATTTTACCGGTTTCTTTTTTTTTTAATTGGTGGTGAGAGTCCATTCCAGAACAATTTTCCTTCCTGCAGACTTGCACTGCCTCACGGGGAGTAGACATTGTCAGCACCACATACCCAGAACATGTTCGTCTTTCAGCACAATGAGGTTTGTAGCAGAAGTCTGGAGAGCTGACACCCCAGCCCCACCTATCCCTATAACTCCTGACACGAAAAAGATGGCAGTTCCCATCTTTTATCCTCACTGGGACATTTTCCACTGTGCTTCCCAACTTGGTCTGGGAGTTTCTGGGTCATCTTATTCTACCTTATTCTGGGTCATTCTACTCTACAGTATGATTCTGTTGGCCATTCGTTGGAACCTGGAACCTGCTAGCTGTATTTCAGATATTTTCCACACCTGAGTGTACTTTATGAGACCATGGTTACTTTCTCGTGTTAACATTTGTGATTGCTTTGATTTTCTCTTGGTTTTATTCCTTCCGCCTCTGTCAAGTCTTCCCCTAGCTCCTTCTTTATGAAGGAAGCTAGTCTTCACAAAGCACCTTCTCCTTTTCTTCATGATGGACCTTCCAATCCTCGCTAGGAGCTCGCCACCCTGCTGTCAACAGTCCAGGAAAAATGATTTTTTCCTTGCCTGTGTGGAGCCAACTGTTCACAGCCCACAGTCTCCATTTATCCCTTAGGTCCAGCTAGTGAAAGAACAAATGGAAGTACTGAGTCTCCAAACCATTCAGTTTTTTAACTGGGATTTCAGACTCCAAGGTATATCCCAGATTAACCCTGAGAGGGTCCACATGAACCTGCAGAAAGGGGGAGTAGCCTATCTTTTTGGCAGCAACGCCCCCTTCCCCAAAGAAGCCAAGTGAAGCAGACCCTGCCTGGCCCACCACGTCACCCTGCACACCACGGCTGCTTACTGCAGGCGCGCTTCCCTGAGACCCTCATCAGGCCCTAAGGCAACAGAATAGACATGCTGGGAACCCCATCAACCACCAACAGACCCCAGCTTCCCTGCTCCCCAGGTCGAACATCTCCGAAGCCTATTCCATGCTCTCTCAAAGATCTGATGTATCCCCCAATTGTCCACAGCACTAACTCGCTCAGAAAAATAACTTTCTTTTGCCTCCCTGCCTTACTTCTCCATTTCTCTACATTCCCAAGTAAATGACTCGCATTAAAGACAGTCTCAACCTGATTCTGAGGAACCCAACCAAAGACAGAAGCCCACATGTGACATCTGCTCACGTCTGCCTTGGATAAATGTTCTCTCTACCTGGAAAATTTTTTGAAACACCACTCCTTGTCTCTTGAGACTCTCAAGGATGAAAGGAACCTTAGAGATGGTGAAATCCAAGCTCTTGGTTTTGATCATGAGTTCTCCAGGTGACAGTGAGTAGCATACAAACCCAGGGTGACAGTCCAGACTCCTTAAAGTACAACCTAGAACTTAGAAAGCCTGTGAACAGCAGTAATTGCGGGTAGATAAGAGAGTGGGGGAGGCTCCATGTCAGCCAAGCACCTTCAGGTCCATGAACCAACCTAGGGGAAACTGACCCAGGATCAGGTTGCCCCCCACTCTCCCCATGCATAGGTTGAATCTGTGTCAGTGCACTGGGCCTTGGAGAAGAAGCAGGGCCTTTTCTTTGTGTCTTGCAGAGAGAGAGAGAGGGAGGGAGAGGTGTGTGTGTGTGTGTGTGTGTGTGTGTGTGTGTGTGTGTGTGTGTGTGTTAGGAGCAGATGTTAGGCAGAAGAGATTGTTTCTTTCCAGCTCACAGCCAGACAATAATGTGAGCCAGCACCTATTTCCAGCCTGGAGGGAGAGGAGAGCCCAGAGGCTGGGGGAGGAGAGGCAGGCAATCAGCAGGGGAGGGTCCAATGCTGAAACCTGTTCAGGGTTTCAATAATTCACATTCTCCTGCAATCTGTCTTCTTGGGAGCTGGTGGTGTGTAATCCTGTGCTGTTGTTTCAGGAGCTCCCTTTCACACCAGCCTCTTCTCTACTCTCCCCTTACCTCAACTCTGAGTGGAATGCAGGGAGACCCACTGCTTCTCCTGCAACAAGTGATCACAAAGAACCCCACCTCCTGGCCTCTGGGCTCTGCTCTAGCCTCATGCCCACTGGAGTACACTACCTGAGCCAGACCCCCATGGGCTAGTGCCTGGACCTGGTCTCCTCCCGAAGCCCTCCACGAGTCAGGTGCGTGCTGTCTGCCCATGTCAGGCAACCACCCTAAACCAAGCAGGTTCGGCATCAGTCCAAGCAGACTGGCTCCATTAGTCGTTTTCATGATGTTCCTTTTATTGTTTATGCTCCACACACCGTCACACCGCATCCCGCCAACGGCTACTCTACTACCCTACAATGATGGCTATTCTACGCCTTGCCCCCCACACTACGCTACGCTCACAGGCACGCGGCATGTAGGCCTGCAGAGGCCCATCCCCAAGGGGAGGGCAGGAAAGCCTGAGAGCCTCCTGCCTACCCCACAGCCAACTTATCCAGAAAAGGCCGACCTGGCTTCGGGATAGAAAGTGGACCATGTGAGCTTTCTGCGCGTTAGTTTTCTCACCGGTGAAATGAAAATGATCCTGTCTACCTTGGAAGGTGGTTTAAAGGTTTCAATAGTGTAGTCAAAATCGCTTAGTAAATTTTTGTACCTCTTGATGAAATGTTTATTTTGACTAAGTCTACACTAAGAAAGTAGGGGAGGAGACAACAAAACATAAAATGTAGACTTTCGGTTCAGGAAATCAACTTTTGCCTCAATTAGCTGTCTTGGGCTTTAGTGATGTCAGAATGACCTAATAATCACACATTCTGTTTGGCAGCTGCCCCTGCAGAGAATTCAAAGGCCATATTCTCTCCTGGTTGCTGATGCCTGTTTCTCCTCCCATCTCATCTGGAGAGAAACATCTCGTCTGGGCCAGGAACCTGGAGCAATGGTCATGTACTCTGGGCTCTGGAACTAGTGGCCCATAATTGATTAAAATCTCCCTTAACACCAAAAAAGTATCCTTCTGCTCTCAGTGAATGACACAGAGTGTGGTTATACTATTCCTCCTTCCCCCAGTAGAGTTGGCCGTGGGCAGGACAGGAAAAGAGATTCAATGAGGATTTTCAAGCATGTGAAGGATATTACACAGAAGATAAAAAGGACAGCCCCACACCACTCCCCAGGGTCCTCTCTGGGGTCAAGGACACAGATTCTCCACTCTCTCTGCTCAGCAGTGGGGGGTGCACGCAAGTGGGACCTACAGGAAGGCAGGTTTTGGTTTGGCCCAAAGAAAGATCTTCCAACATCTAGCGCTGCCTTCCAGTGGAGCGCATCCTTGGGAAGACAGTTTGAGCTTCCACATTGCTGGAGCTGCTCTCTCGGCAGTGGCTTGACCATCTGAGCCTGGCCTGGCCCTGCACAGCCTTTGCCAAGCGGTACCGCTCTACCCAGCTCTACTCCACGCTGGCGGTGGGTTTAACACATGGCAAAACTAGCCAAGAGGGTTTCCAAGCCTTAATTTCAGCAATTTTGACCCACATCCAAGTCAACACCACAATTGCTATCTGTTCTTAGGTTTTAGGAATTTTAAACTTAATTATAACTGTCTATGCCGACACCGGTCCTTCAAGCTTTTGAACTCACCTGAAATGATACCTGTTCTTTGTTTGGTACTGAGACCGTCCTCCCGTCCCACCCTATCTTTCTCAGCGCAGAGATGACCCGGCCTCCACCTCTAGCCCTGCGGTTGCTCTTCACTGCACCCTCTCAACAGCATCTCAATAAACTTTCGATTCACCTACTTTGTACATTCCTTCCCCGAATCAACCCAACCACCCATGTTCTCTGCTCTTGCAAACACATGATGATGCTGATTGGAGTCCTGGGGAAAAATCAGTTTCTAATTTCAATGCCATTTGGTAACTTTATACCTTTGTTTTTCATTTATGGGCGTGACGGTCCTCTATCAACAGAAAAAAATAAAGTTTTTAAAATAATGACCCTACAGCTATCTGACTTTAACTTCTTGACTTCTTGTGCTCATTCCTAATAATTGACTTTATCTGCAGCAACCTGTAGCCCCCTGGGCAGAGCCTCCCCTCTGCTGCCCAAGGATAATCCCTACACTTAGGCTCTTATACAACCATAACTTTTATTGTTCTTTGTAGTGATCACAAAAGCAACGCATGTTCTTGAGCTCTAAGTTTGCTTCTTAAAACAGCATATCAGAATGCATGGTAAGGAGCCCAGATGTTTTAGGAATAGCATTGGGCTCCATTTTCACTTGGACCAAAAATAAGTCATTTGCACATTTGGAAATTTTAATTATTATCCATAATAAATTACTTTGTGACACTTCACTGTGACCAACACCTGAGTTAGATTCTGAGGGTCATTTTCTTATGTGTGTCCTGCCTTTTCAGAGCAGCCCCCTGCAACTGTGCCAAGTGGGGGACGGTGACCTCAGTCTGGGGTCCTCAGGCATTTGCTCTCTGCTGCTGGGGAGCATACACGGGCAAGCACTTCCACCAAGGCAATGTGGCAGCATAGAGACAAAAACCTCCTTCCATCTGGGGTTCTATTTTTAGCAATATATTCCAAGGAAATCATCCTTGGAACATAGGATGCATATTCCAAGATTAATATACAAGATTAATATACAAGAACCTTGCACAAGATTAATATACAAGAACCTTGTCTACAACTTATTCATAATGGTGAAATACTGAAATAACCCTAATGCCCCTTACAGAGATGAATGATGTGACAATTCCAGTAGTACAGAACTTTCCAGCCATTATGTGCCAAGCACTGTGCTCCAGCTCCTTTACAAATTCATTTAATTCTCACAAATATTCTAGTATCTCTTAAAAGAGGTGCTATTATTACATGCATTTTACAGATGAGAACACTGAGGGACAGAAGAAACCAGTCAACTGTTCTTCTACGACTTAGACCACCTAGCTCCAGAGCCCAAGCTCTCAGGTCAGTGCACTAAATGTCATGCCACCGTTTAACATAACATGAGAAAATGAAGCAAGTACTGGATGATAAACAGTATACACATTTTGATTTCAACTTGTATAAGGTGATATACACATAGTTAAGCACATATGTTCTTGTGCTATGTGTGTTTGCATGTGTGCACACATGTACACAGAAAGTGGTTAAATACAAAGAAGGGAAAGATTTATGGGCAAATGTTAACACTGATTCTATATATAAACAATGTATAAAACATTCAAATATTTCAAAGACGAACATATATATACACACAAATATGTAGATACATATTTGGCATGCATTATCTCATGCCACGTCAAAAGGCTGATTAACACATACAGCATTTACCCAAGAGCATGCATTACTTTCTCAATCAGCGTGCTGAGTCAGAAAACAGCCCCTTCTTTCTTAAGAGTAGGAACAATGCTTGAGATCATTGTTGAAGGATGAGAAGTGAAAACAGAGCCCCTTTGAGAAGATACATACACTGCAGTGATTCAAGGGACTGAAAATTTTGAGATGAATATTACACCAAGGAAGCTGATAGTTAAAATGATGGTGAGAAAAAGAAAAGAGAGAAGGGCTAAGAAGAAAACAAAGAAAAAGTTGGAATAGATATGCCTCAACCACAATCTTTTAGCAATTTCTGTTAATTTTTTCTGTTGGAGAAACAGCTCAAAATAACTCAAATATGTTCTTTTTTCCTAGTCACTTGCTGAAGTACAGATTTTTATCAGTGCATAATTAATTAAAACCTCCCTTAATACCAAAAAAGTATCTTTCTGCTCTAAGTGAATGACCCTTATAAAATGTGGTTATACTATTCCTTAAGAGTCTTGGTGAGTCTACCAGTTGGATCCCTCTATTGGAATGAAAGATCCCAAAGTCACGAAAAAAAAACCCAAAAAACCACACACACATAAAAATGGGTGGTCCCCACAGAATCTCTAAGATGCAGGTCCTTACCAAGTGTTAATACCACTTAGGTGGGGATCCCTAGAAGCAGAGCCCAAGACAGGAATTCAGAGGTATTCAATCTGCCAAAGGAAGGTCTTGGGAGAAGGGAAGGATGGAGCGGGATGGAGGAGCTAAGCAGCGGTGTGGCCCAGGTGGAGACAAGCCTTAGCCTGAGGTTGAATGTTAAATGGGGAGTCACAGGTTGCCCTGAAGGTTTACCCTCTGTCAGTTAGTCATGGACTGAATCTGGGTAGGTGAAATGTGTGACCTGAGGTGTAGCCAAGGGAAATCCTCTGGAGCAGGGGAGAGCTATGAGCCATTAGCAGCCAATACTTAGAGCAGATGGAAGCTGAGTGCACCAGCAGGTAAAGGCAATCTGGGGGAACTAACTCCAACTGCGGGCCACTCAGTCTCCTTCCCTGGAAGTTTCTCAGAACCAAGGTAAAGCGAAGGATAGAGACAGATCCGTATTCCAGAAGTATCCTGGTGTTCAATCCTCCCAGGACACTCTGTGACACCTGTTTTATCCCTAGCCTTTATTGTACATCCCCCCCCCGCACGCCCAAAGTCACAGTCAACACAGCCCTAGCCGACGTTTCTTCTGCATTCCTGTTGACTCCCAGTCCTCTCCACCACACCTCAATCCTGGCTACCAGCATGTTCTGACACAGTTACTTTGCTCTGGTGAGTGCTCATGTCCCTGAGATTGGTCTGGGAGGCTGTAGGTCTCTTTAGGTTTAGGAAAGACATGAGAGGACATCAAAGCTCAAGGGACTACAGAGGTGCAGGCAGTCCAACCTGTGGTCCGCGGTGGGAACTTGCCTCAAGACTGGTCCAGAGTTTTACCAAGGAGTCCATGAGTTTGACAAGTTCACATGCCCACTAGTCCAAGTTTTAAAGTACATGGGGCAGCCTCTTCCGGGTGGGGACTGTGGGTAGAGCAGGCAATGAACACATTCTCATCCAACCCAAAGGAAACCAATCCACTGACTGGTCAAGAGTCAATCAGATTCTCTAAAGATGTAAACTAACATACATAGGTATTATAGTTAGGGTGGATAGGTAACTCCCATGGATAACCTTGTAAATTAAAAAAAAAAATCATGATGTAGAGGCGTACTTATGGGTTTAGAGCTATTCATACAAGGGCATTTATAAATACAAAGGCAAACATGAAAATTCAGGCAGGTTTCTGTTTGCTTTCATTTGTCTGGAGAGAAAGATACACAAGAGCCCCCGAGACTAGCACCTTAGCAAGGTGTTTTAAATTCTGCTACTTCCCAATGACAATTAACGAGTTTCTCAATTTCAAAAAATCTAGCCTGTCTGTGAATTGAGTGAGGAATGGTGGAATTTGTCTAAGGAGCTCAACAATTTAATGCATTTTGCCATGGAGATTACAGCTATTGCAGCAAGGGGACAGGGGCTGGCTGGAAAATGGACGAGTGCTCATTGAGCATTCTGTTCAGGCAGCTGCCCATTATCCAGGGGGTGGATGATCCAGTTTGGGGATTTTTCATGCCTCTGGCTTCTCCTCCCTTCTACTGTCTGCCCTTTGGCCACATTAGAGATCAAATTAGCATGTCTTTGAGAGGATAGAAGGGGAAGGGACAGGTAGAATTCAAATTGGTCAATTTTGCAGCTTGTTCGCTGTTCTAATACATAAGATCAAAACCAAAGGCTAATGTGGGGTTTTGGATTATCAGTGGATTATATTTAATCTATACCAGACCTCCCCTCCATTACTAGAGCAATTGGAGTCTGAGGGGGACTCACTGTATTTCACATGGATGTCAGGGCTCAGCACGTAGAGGCTTGTCCAGAATCCCAAGTACACCCATGTTAGAAGTCTAGAACTGTAAGAGACCTTAGAGATGATCCAGTCTTGGAAAACTGAGGCTCAGAGGTCTTTGAAGCAACGTGCCCAAGGTCATGCCATGAGCTGACTGCCAGTGGGCACCTTGAGAAAGGCACCGGAGTCAATGAACGTTCAACAGGACATAAATAGGTCTGGTTGCTACAGAAAATATTAACTAAATGTGCCCACTTTTTGTCCCCCATGATTCCTTGTTGGGACTCCCTACCATCCAGAAACTAAAATCAAGACCATCGCTGCAGAAATGCTGACAACAGAGGGAACAAGCCCTGTGCCCACTGTTCTAAAGGACACAGCCCCAAGGTTGAGACTGCCAGGCTGATGCAAACAGGTGCCAGGGGACAAAATCAGGCTTCCCTCTGCCTGACTCAAGACAGCAGAGTTTAAAGATGAAGAATCAGAAGCATGTGCTGTACAGCACACCCCATCCTCCTTCTTTGTCCCCCTCCCCCTCCTCACCATTAGAGGGAAGATCAAGAAATGGGAGGGGTTGGGGGAGAGCAGAGGAAGGAGGAGCAGGACCTTTGCTTCTCTCCTGGAGTGCAGAGGAGACACAGAAGCCCCATATTCCACCCAACCCCTCTGGTGGAAAGAGCCAGCACACTGCCTTGCAACTTGCCAGAGACACACACCTAAAAGGGTGCAGTGGTGAGGACCAAAAGGAGGCATCACTGATTTGGTTCTAAGGCACTTTTGAGAGACTAGACCACCCACTGGCCACCCCAGGAGCCATGAATTACTTGAACAACATGCCTCAGCGGGGCTGCCCACATCCTGTCCACTTGTATAGACAAACCGGCCACCACCTTCTGCAGAGGAACCCCAAGCAGTGCTCCCACCCCACAGCCAGTCACAGCAGAGCCCCACTCACCACCCCTCCCAATAGTCGAGCAGTTCATTCTGAACCAGGACAGCATGTAATCCCCCGGGGTCATTTTGGGTGGTATTGTGACTAAATTCCAAACACAGATCCTGGGTTGACCCTAGAAATGACAGGAATCATTACAATGAATTGGATGGAGTTTTTGTTGCCCAATGGAACAGAAAACTTCCAGGGAGGGAAAGAAAAGGAATTCCATCACTGCCCTGGATGTCCAGAGGGCTGTTTTGACTGTGAAATTCCCTATCTAGAATATTCTCAATTGAGAGAGCAGCTGTCCTCTTGTCTCTGAAAGCACAGTCAGAGTATTTGGCCTCAAACTATATTTAGAACCACCCACCAGGCCTCCAAGGAGACACTGATGAACGGGGAGCTGGAGTCTGCTGGACCTCGATGATCCTCCACCCCGCCGTGGGAAGCACCTCCACAATCCTTAGCCCCCTCTCCGCAGAGGGTCTGATTCTGAGAGAGACTCAGCTAGTATAGAGCAACACAGGGACATACTCAGGGTCATGGAGAGGCCAAAGTCCTTTCCTCTCACACCAAGATGCCTCCCAGCAGTTTCCCAGAGAAGCTGAGAAACATTCTCAAGCCTCAGCCTCAGCCTCCCTCCCGCCTCTGCTCCATCCAGGTGCCTTCTCAGTAGGCCAGGCAGCAGCTGGGCACACAAGTGCAGCCCTGTCTGGGAACAAGGGACTCGAGGGGATACAGTGGTGGCCTTTGGAGGGGTCAGTGACAACTGTGTAATCGGGGAAGCGCCTTGTCCAATTGGAAGCCCACCCTCCCTCTGAACTATGCACACTCCTCCCGAGGGTCTGCGTTGTGTTTTTCCCTTGGCAAATCACTCTGTCCCACTGGGAGGGCGGCTTGCTGAGTGCGCCGTGTTGACACAGCAGTCGCTGGACACGCTCCGGGAAAGCAGGCTCCGGCATGTGAGAGGAATTTCCTCTGAACTGTGTGGTTTCCAATGTGTCAGAAAAACAAACTTGGAGAGGCCCGTTTGGCTGGTGTGCGTGCACAGACCCCCGCCCCCTTCCGGAGCTGAAAACGCAGTCGACCTTAGACCCCAGTGCTTAAAAAAAAAGATCAGTCCTCCTGCGACTGGTTCCCTGAAACCTGAGGTGTGGCCCAAGGGAGTCCTTGCAAGTGGCCACTCCAGCGGCCATGTGACTGCGCCTTTGTGCCCAGCAACCAGTGGAGGCTGCCTCTACCCTGAGCCCCAGGGCCAGGTCCGCGTCACTGAGCTGCCACTGCCCGCCCTCCTCCTCCCACCAGCCTCCAGGCCCCTGGCTACCCCTTTTCCACCCAAACATCCAAGTTCCTGTTCCCAAAATAGCAGTACAGAGGAAACCACCAAGACTGGGGCCTCTGCAGTGGGTAACTCGGCAGTCAGCAGGATGCAGGGTGGAGGGAGCAGGGGAGCGGCTGCTGGTCTCTGCTACAGGGGTGCCAGAGGGCCAGCGGCACCTGCTCCTGAGGCTCCTCCCACCTTAACTTCTGTTTTTCCCATAAGAGCGATACCAGGCAGCTGCCCAATTTAGCTCTTTTCATTGCTTTTCCATCCCAGGAAAGATGCGGAGGTGCATTCGACCTTCAGGTGAACTAGTCAGTCTCTCCCCAGTCCTCTCCAGTGATGGTGGCGACCTGGCTGCAGGACAGTGGCATCGGCCCTGAACTGGAAATTCCTGCCTCCCACTTCCCAGCCTCCTGAGAAACGGTTCCAAGGGAGCCCCCTCTGTTTTCTGCAAAAGTTGGCTCCTAGTCAGGGAGTAAGGAGGAACTGGCCTTGAGTCAGAGTTGGGGAGGCACCCACCCTCCGCGCCCTGGGTGACAGAGCTCCTGTAAGTGGGTCACTCCTCTGGCTTCGCGAATGGCATGCAAAGTGGCTGTTAGCCAATTCTCTCAGACATGGTTCTCAGCCCCAGCTGCACCTTGGCATTGCCTAGGGGGCAGGGAGCAGGAGGGGGACCTTTTAATAATCCCTTACCCCAGACCAAGGAAATCAGAATCTTTGGGAGAAAGAACCAGGCATTGATGTTTTTCTTAAGCACCCCAGGTAGTTCTAGTCTATAGCCAAGTTCTCAAACCCTAATATACACATATAACGTGTGTGTGTTTATATATATGGACCACCTGGGAACCTGTTTAAAAAAAAAAATAAGTTCTGATTCAACAGATCTGACCAGGGCCTGAGGCCCCAGAGGTTTTCACAAGGGATGCTGGCATTGCTGGTCTGTGACCACTCTAGGAGGAGCCGAGGTTTAGGGGGCCTTAGGTGTCTAATGCCAACTGGACTTCTCCCTGACGCAGACAGTGGCAGTGAGAGGAGAGGGCCCGTCCAGAGAGGATGTTCAGATGTCGAGGTCTCAACAGCATCGCCTGGGTAGAAGCCACATTCCTGCACCTGGGAAAGCACCGCAGAAGAGGCAAGATTTGACAGTCAAGGGGCTGTGACTGAATTCAGGATGGAGTAAAACACAAAGGTAAACCTCCACCTCCAAAGCAGCAGCGAAAGAAATCATAGTGTAGGGGCACAGGCGGGCTCTGCCCCTGAGGCCAAAGCTGACCTCTAGCTGCTGAACGTTGACCAGGCCAAATGACATTAAGCCCTTTTGGGGTTGTCAGAGACCCTTGGGCTGCACAGGATCGCGTCTGGCTTTGGCAGCCAGGGGCAGGAGGCAGAGCTGTTTGCTTGTCTCCGCCCGGGTCGGGGTCTCAGCTGGGGCTCCTGCAACAAGGAAAGCCTCTCAGGGGCCTGCTTCCTTTCTGATGCAGCCAGTTGTTGCCTGAGAAAACAAAAGTAGCATCAGAACTTGTAACAGATTTCTGGAAGCTGCACAGCCACAGAAATCAGCAAGCACTCCCTCCCTGGCCCTGAATCAGAAAGGCGAGCATCGGGCGTGGAAAGGGGCAGGTTTGGAGCTCTCTGCTTTCCCCCCCTCTCCTTCTCATGGTAAAATGGGGGAAACAAAAGTACTGACCTCACTGGATGATGGTGAAGATTAAATGAGATAGTGGATGTAACATAGCACCTGGCACCTAGTAACTCCTTAATAAATGCTAATATTATAATATCATTTAAAAATCATATTCATCTCATAAGATGTGAAAATGCCTACCTTAGTCCTTGGCACATCATAATACATAATACAATAAACACTTGCTGAATCTAATCAAAAGGTTGGTTAAAGTTTTCTTCTATGTCACTTTTTAAAACATTTTTTTAGGGTAATCATCAGCCTTCACTTGGTTTCCAGCTGCTTCTCAATCAGGCTTCTCAACCTTGGCTCTAAAACTGCTCCCCAATCCCCACACAGATGCAAGGAGAAGGTTCAGAAAGACATTTCCCTGGGAGAAAGATCTGTCTGCTGTTCTAATGAGAACTTCCTGGTGGGGAAAAAGAGGCAAGGGCAGGACTTGGGAAGGGGGCACTTTGGCACAGAGACCCCACATGTAAAGGACTCGGTACCAGATGCTTTACAGGTGGCACCTCAGTCATGGCCATAGTCTTTAAAGACAAAGAACGGGAGACCAGACTTCACTCCTTGGCGTAAGACACTGTTTGGCCTTGCTCGGAGGCTCAGAGAATGGCCTCAGGAATCCATCATTTTTCATTGCTGGAAATCTCTGCCTCTATTGGAAAACGTGTGTGTGTGTGTGTGTGTGTGTGTGTGTGTGTGTGTGTGTGTGTGTGTGTGTGTGTTAACAGGAGTAGGTCTGCTTATACTTCCAGGTCCAGCAGGCTCAAGCCCCTTGACTGTAAATCCAAAGGAAGATCGAGGGCCAGGAGGAGGCAAGGAGGAGCCACGCCCGGTTCGCCGTCTCTGTCTCCGGCACCCTGCCTCCCACACTGTGCACAGTGCCTGGCCCTTGGGAGGCATTCAGCAAATATTTTTTAACTTCATATTCTGGAAAATTTCAACATACACACACAGACATACACAAAGGCTGAAAAATAATATCAGAACAATCCTCACCCACTGCTGGTTTTGAAGCAAACTCAGACGTCATACCATTTCACTGTAAATACTTCTGATAGCTCTAACCAATAAAAGACCCTAAAAACCACAGCCATGATCCCAGAACACAAACAAGTTAGCAACAATTCCTTACTATTAGCAAATCTCAAGTCAGATTCAAATTTTCCCAACTGTCTCATTAATTGTTTTCACAGCTCGTTTGCTCACCCCAGCACCTAGATACAATCCACATCTCACGCTCAGTCGTGTCCTGGCTCTTGCCAGGCCCTTTAAGATAAACTCAGCAAGTGTCTGGGAGTTAGTCACATCTCCTTCATTTTCTCTGTGGTCCTCTAATTGTCTTTCTCCCCTTGTAGCTACACTGATCTTCCCGACCACCACGCTGGTTTCTGTCTGTTCATATCTGTTTCAACCTACTTTATCTCTGTCAGTATTTTCCTTTGTGTCTTTATCTGTAACTTTCTCTCTCTGCCTCCTTCCCAAATCATTCTCTCTCTCTTGCTCTCTCTCCCCGCACCCTCTCTCACACACACACATACACACGTCTCACACCACCAGGAGAGTCACCCTCGACTGCGAGTGCACAAAGTTGTTGTGAAGGAGGAAACAGCTCCCTGGCTGAAATGTTTGTGAGCTTGAAGGAAACGTTGAGGCACATCCTGCTTTTCCGCGGGCTTTGCTGAGCCCCTCTGGTCACCGAGCCCTTTCTCCATCCTCCCCATCGAGGACCTGCCGGGACCAGAGCGAATTAAGGAATGTGAAGGATGAGAAGAGCTGTGCAGATGTGTGTGGTGTCTGCTGCTCTGTCTGTTGTTTCAAATAAAACGTCTGCAGGCTCCCTTGTGGGGGGTTCCTGCCATGGTGTCTGCAAGGAAGGTGGTAGGTTTGTCAACCAAGCGTGGCTTTACCGAAATCATAGGGCAGTGCTCATTTCTGAAAGAAATCTAACAAGGCTTAAATTATTTGCTAGAGCTGGAGGCAACAAATCCATTTTTTCCCCCATTCTTGTTAGCAGTGAAAATCTTTTTGGAATAAAATCTTCCATAAAATGCAAATATATTATATATATACACGGAGAGAGAGAGAGAGAGAGAGAATGAAAGCAGAACTTGGTAAGTGTGGGGTGGGGAGGGGCAGAAGGAGGATGCTACAGAAATTAACTAAAGCAAAACTAAACATCTTACAAAGAAATAAATTGCACCCCCGGGGGGGAAAGTGACTCCCCCATTTAGATGCAGACTCAGTGGTTAACTCTCCGCTCCTCTTTACAGGCAAGTTCAGAATTTCACGGGGGGCCTGGGCCTGGGGCTCCCCACGTCTTTCAGGTAATCATCATGGCAGATGAACTGTGCAGAGCTGTGAGTTCGGAGGCTCCCGGCCCCAGACAGCTCGTGAGCTGTGGCTCCTTTGTTTCCCAGAACAGACCCTGGCGGTTGACCCTTTGGCAAGTGACTGATGGCAGAATGACTTTAGAGTCTGGTGACCAAGGTCAGAAATGTAGAACACGAGACTCCCCCTTATGGGAGTGACCCCGGGCTTGTGAGGAGGTGAGTCCTGAGCATGCAGCTAACAGAGAACTGAAGACAGGAACTGGGGGGGGGGGGGCTCCTTGATGAAGAAATGCGAGCTGCTGTGAGCCCCTTTGAAATAAAAGTCCTAAGTGACAGGAAGGGGCATGTTGGACAGGAGGTGCCTTGGGTGTGTGGGCCACAGCTACACACCTGGGAAGCCACAGATAGCACAGCTGTGAATGTAAAGGAGACTCACAGCTCTCGCTGCTGGATACTCGCCAGCATCTCCAGTGGGGCTGCCTGCTGAGGCCGTGGGCTGCCTGGGGTGGGGGGGGCCGTGTCTCGGTTCACAATGAAGGTTAATTATATGTCAACTGAGCGAGAATTACGTTATACCATGTAGCTCAGCCTTTTGAAGAAAAAGAACCTTAGCTCAAGATTGGACTCATTTTCGGGGACCATTGAGGCACACCCCTCCCCCCCATAAAAGCATCTGAACTTCAAGAGTCCTAGAGTAAATTCCAGCTTCATCACTTTCGAACTGAGTAATGCTGGGCTGTGACTTCCCTGGCTAGACTTGGGTTTTCTTGTCCATGAATCTGGAGCGTACCAATTACCTAGCTCACTGTTTTCACGTCAGTTATCTCTTAGCCCCCTGACAAAGCTGAAATTGGGTTCCTCGCTTTACCATGAAAAAAGTAAGACCCAAGGGGGGGCCCCAGGCACATGTACCCACAAGTATCCAGGGGAGCAGACCTTCACTTGGTTTCTGCTCCTCTCTTTTTTAACTGCCCCACGCTCCCTCTCATCTAACCTCCAACTGGCACATGAGAACAGAGCTTGAGAAATATTGCATTTGAAATGGCCAAGATTCAAATTTATAGAGAAAGAAAGTAGACCAGTAGTTGCCTGGGGTTGGGCTGGGAATAGGGATGAACTATAAATTGGCACATGAGATCTTAATGGGGGGTGCAAATGTAAAACATTTATGGTGATGGGGGCATAACTGCAGACTTCCTAAAAAGCACTGAATTGTACTCTTGAAAGGGGTGGATTTTAAATGCAAACTATACCTCAGTATAACTGGTAACAAAAAGTCAAGATTTTAAAATATGCATTTTCCTCAGAAGAGCTATCTTCTTTTCCAATCAGAGTCACGCTTCATTGAACAGCAGGCTGTGTTCTGAGAAATGCACCACTAAGTGGTTTTGTCAGTGTGTCGCCGGACACCTACACAAACTAGGTGGGATGCCTTCCGCACAGCCAGCTGTGTGGCCCAGCCACTAGCTCCTGGGCTACTGGAGTTCCCAGCAATTCAAGTCTCAGAAAACTAAGCCTCAAAAAAGTTAAGCTACTACTAGTCAAGGTAGCATGAGTTAGCAAGGGTTTTGCATCTCCCCACATTGTCTCCAGAACAACTCCAGGCATAAGAAAGAGAAGAGAGACCCCAGAAGTGTTTGGGACCCGGATAGCTCCATCTTAACTGGGTTTCTGAAAAAGCAGGGGAACAAGGATTTGATTGCCAGTAGTTTATTTGGCAGATGATCTCAGACAGCATCAGTAGATGTTGAGGGGTAAGACAGAAAAGAGAGCCAAAGAGGCACATTAATAATCAGGTTACCACTGAAACAACCAGACATTGAGGAGATTTAGACTCACCCAAGGGCACGTTAAAAATAGACTGCTGGGCCCCACCCTCTGAGTTTCTGATTCCGTGTGTCTGAGTAGGAGGGGCCTGAGAACTTGCCTCTCTGTCAGGGTACCCAGTGCTGCCGCTGCTGCCACTGCCACTGCCACAGTTTGAGAACAACCATGAAGGGTGTTCCTTAGAGTCAGTGATCCCACCAAGGGCCAAAGAGTGGGGGCATTTAGCTACCAGTTCCCACCTCTCATTGACTGCAGCTTGTTCCTGGGGTGGTTAATTCCCAAGTACTCTGTGTACCAGGCACAGGGGTCCCTGCGGCAGGGAAAGCCCTCAGGCTGAGAGTAACAGGCACTTGCTGTCGCTGCCTGATTTGGCTTCAGTTCATGGGGCAGAGGACCAGGGCAGTAGCAAGGCCTGAGGAAATATTTCTTTGAATCACTGGAAGACTAAGACCTTCACTGAACAACGCTGCCAAGGAGGTGAGCAGGGGGGTGAGGGGAGATGGGTAGGGGTTGAAGGGACTGAGGTTTTTGTTTTAAGTATCCTCTGCACGTAATATCTCTCCTGCTCCCTCCAGCAGCAATATCCTCCTCTCCATCAAAATTTACTCAGGTAGGGCATCCCTGGTGGCTCAGGGGTTAAGTCTCAGCACTACGAAGCTATTGGCAGTCACTGCAGCTCAAGTTTGATCCCCGGCCAGGGAGCTTCCCACGTGGCACAGCAGACCTCTCCTGCTTCGCCCGCTGCTCCCCTCAGCAGTGTATTTCAGTAGATCCACCTGTTTTGCTCTCCACTCTGTCTCTGGTGAATCCTCTTACCACCCCATACCTCTGGCCTACACCCCAGCTTATATGCATAAATAAATAAATCCTTAAAAAAAAGATTTACTCAGGTAGCCCCCCTTCTGAGGCACCTATAGGCGCTCCCGGGCAAAGCCAGATGCGTGCTCTGTTGGAGTTCTTCCTCCTCTTCAGCAATTCAGACAGTGAGTGGGAGGCCTAAGACAGAGCACAACCCCTGATGGTCACCTCACAACCCAGCCAGCTATCTCTGTGTTCCCTGTTCTCAAGGAGGACCTGGCCTACTCCAGAGGAGGCTGCATGTGTGTGTGCTTCTTGCTGGGAGATCTGAGCATAGTATACAAAGACCTTCCCACACTGCCCCATGGTCAGGAAAGAGAAATAAGTTGGTGCTCAAGTGGTGTGTCTCGTGCTCACCACTAGTTGGCAATTATGGGGAGTGGCCTTGTTTCTCCTGCCCTGTAGGAACGGGTGAAAACATCCCGTCTCCCCACCTCACCCGCTGCGGAGCTGGCCTGGGCCTCCTGTGTTTCGTGATGCTCAACCTCAGAGCCATTCACCTTGCCCCTTCCCTTTCCTTTTAAACTAGCATGTAGAGGGGGGATGCACCCCAAGTCACACTTCCTTCTTCAAAATATGCTTCTTCTGCATCCACCTAAGCATACTGAGTGCAAGGAAGGCAAACCCACATCCAATGTCTACTCCAGTAAGGGCAAAACGCCACCTCTTCCATGACAGAAGCCATCAAATGGAATCAAATATCTCCCACAGTCTTCCAGGCCAGCTGCCTTGAGATTGGGAAGGTTGCCCCCAAACTAGTGTCAAGAACCTTTGATGTTGTTTCTGGTTTTTACGTTTTCCTTTTGTGCCACCATGAACAAAACTTTGTTGACCAGGGTGCAATATCAAGTGGAAAGAAGAGAGAGGCATATCTGACTCCACATTTAAAGAAAAAGTCACACATATGATGATGTGTACATATCTGTGTAGCCTGGAGAAATATGTGGAAGGAACCATCATCTTTATCAATATCTATTATCAGATTGGAATTAGGTTTGATTGCAAGTAACAGAGACAGAAGATTAAAGATGACAAACAAGATAGAATCTCATTGCTCTCATGTGCAAAAGAAGTCTAAAGGTGAACAGTCCAACTTAGGGATTCTACAAAGTCACTCGAGACTCCTGGACCACCCCCTCCTTACACATACACACACACACACACACACACACACGTGTCTTGTCCTCCGATTCCAGGCTGTGTCCTGATGGTCCAGGATGATTGACAGAGCTCCAGTCATCACATGAACATTCAAGGCAGCAGAAAGGAAGAAGGGAATAGGGAGAGAAAAGCATACTTTTAAAAGTGGTCTCTGAGAAGTTTCACATGATAATCCCACTTACATCTCATTGGCCGGAGTTTAGATAACACAATCACAGAGAGCTGCAAAAGACGTTGGAAAATGTAGTGTTTTAAGTGGGAAGCAATGTACCAACTGAAAAATGGGGTTTATTAAACTAAGAGGCAGAATGGCTATTGAGCCCCCTTCAGCGATGCCTTCCGCACCTATCTTAAAGATGAAGAGGTGAGGTTCAAAGAAAGGAAGAATAGGGACATACAGGTGGAAATGGTTAAATTCTCTCTCTTGCTGTCTCTTTCTATAGAGAGAAATCGGGTATATGCACATATATACATACATTATTGCTTTAGTTCACTGGTTTTAGTGAGTTAATTTTTAAAAAGTAATTTTGGAAGTTTAAAAAATGTTTAATAAGCACTAAGGGAAATTTCCCATAGGTCTTTATATAACATGCATGGAACAGCCTAATGAGCCAACAGCTTCATCAGATTAAAAAAAAGCAGAGACAGGCCAAAATGGGGGACTGTGGTGAGCAATGTGAGGTCCCCATGGGGGACCTTCCATCAAGGCACAAATCCAGATTGGCTGGAGAGGCTGGTTGTGAAGGAAGCGGAGTTGGGAGGAAAAGCAGGGAGTGAAAGACAGCAGCTCAATCTGGACCCTGAGACAATGAGGGCTTTAGACCCACTCCTCAGTCGGTCTCCATGGGCGCCTTGAATGGGGTGTCATTCCTCCTGGTGAGATGGACTCCGAGAGCTGTTCTCCAGGGAAGGGGACTGCTGTGAGCCTCAGCAGCCCCCCATAGCAACTGGAGGAGGGAGGATGGGAGAGGGAGGATAGGAACCACAGCTTTCATGCCCAGAAAATGCAAACATTATTTCTCTCTGACATCTGCATAGCAGAGACTGGCTGTGAACAGAAGAGAGTCTCAGCTTGAGTAAAGCCTTCCCTATTCACTCAAGTAATGTTATCGAGTTAGGCACTGTGCTAGATGTTGGAATATGAGACTCAGTTTCCCTGAAATCACAACTATTCATGTGATATTCCCCCAAAACAGTTGGTGTCTGCTCCAGGGAGATTCTGCCTGAGGAAGAGCTATGGACCAGCAGCCGGGAAGCATCTGGGTGGAGAGAAGCGTTGCAGACTTGCACGGGTTGTGTCTTGAAGCTCCTGTGCACATTTGAGCAGAGATGCAGTCTCCACACCAGTGCGATTCGGAGGCGCGTCTGGCCCCGTTCTCCAGGAGCTCTGGCCAGGATTCCTGCTGTGCAGCCGACTGCAGCCCCATATGTTTGAACAAACTCCACTTGGCAGGTAGACAACAAGCACTCACAGGCAGGCAGTCCTTTGCCTTCAAACCGCAGCGTTTTTGTCTCACCTTCTAACTTGTGTCTGTGCCCAATTCTGCAGCCCCGCCTCTGCGGGGTCCTCTCCCAAGGACCTGCACACTCACGCCTGGCCAGCCCAGGATCAACAATGGCCAGACTGGGATCGCTGGGCCACCCTCAGAGATCCCAGTGGGGGAAGGGGGAATGAATAGGAGATGTGAGCCTCAGAAGTGGGGACATACTGGGTTCCCACCAGGAGGTCCACAGCAGGCAATGAGGAAGGGTCCACAATGGGAGGAGGGAGGATTAAATCAGGTTATTTGATGGTCCTTCAAAGGACCATGAGACAATAAAGGGGATGTTTTGAGAAATGGGAGAAAAAGACCTAAAATCTAAAGCCAGCATCACACTAGTGAGAAGTGAGTAGACCTGGGGCTTGTGGAAAGGGCCTTCCTCATAGACCACTCAGAAAACGAGGAACACCAGGAGTGTCCAGCAGGTTCATGTCAAGTATTGGCTGCGGTCAACTGTCAAGGAGCTCACAGTCTTCATCTCTCTGTCCCTCTGCCTGTCTCCCTCCATAGCACATGTAATCTATGTTTACATGCATATACCTTGTGTGTGTATATATATGTGCGTGTATATCTGCATATTTATTTGTCTAAAATATGGAACAGAATACTTTTTCTTGCAGAGAAAGGTCTAACAGCCAGTCATTCAGGTGACCATTAGTTTGTAATACAACATCATAATCTTAGGACTTTTGAGTCATTCCAAGAAAGTTTAAAAGCCGTGACAATAAAAGTACACAGCACTGACCAAAATGCTATCACACACTGAGCACTGATGTCTGGGCACTGTGCCTTTCCTTGCAGGATCTCAGAGCCTCACTGCGGCCTCCTGATGTAATAAGGACCATTAGTAATTGCCCCCGTCCCCCACTTAACAGATAAAGAAAGCACAGGGAAGTCAGCCAACTGTCGGAGCTCCCGAGATTAGGGCGCGGGGCACTCGGGAGCCCAGCTCCTCACCACTCAGCTGTAGGCGGACAGCATGGCCTCCCACAAAAGTCTTCCAGAGCAGTGCCCAGAATCATTGTCTACCAGTGAAGTCCAGCAATAGATGGAAGGGTTGGGGCAGCGAGGGCCTCTGGGTGCAGAGAGCAGAGAGGGAAAATAACCCAACAGAAAGGTGAAGCCGGTGAGGGATGGCACGAGGCCAGGCAGCACGGCCCTCAGCCCCCTGGGAAGCAAGGCTAAGGAGGACAAGCAGGGTGGCTTGCTCTCACCTAGCAACAACTTAGTCTGCTATATCAGAACCGACTTCCCCAGGCCTGAGTCCAGAAGTGGATTTGTCCCAGAGTTTCTCTTATATAAAGGACAAGACTCAGAACCACAGTTACGCTGAGGAGGATGAGCCTGTGTGTTGCGACGGCGGCTGTTTGTTGGGAAAGCCCATTCTGCATCAAGTGTCCTTGAAGAGTTGTGGAGGGGGCGGTGCCCACTGTCCAACGCTGCATTCAAGTGTGCTAAAAGGGGCAACCTGTGGCCACGTAAGACAGAATGAGGTGTTCTCCCACCTCACTCCTCTCCACCCACACCAGTGCCGCCGCCCAGCCCCTGCGGATGTCTCAGTGTCACTATGTTCTGAACGCGGACTTGATGGAGCTGCCTACTCAAGCGATAATCAATTGTACTGAATTCTTGGTTCACCCTTCTTTCCCCCCACCTCGCATTGCTTCTTCTTGGTAGCACCACCCCCAGTTTCCTCAGAAAGGGACTTTGTCTTTGTCTGGCCCTTGTTTGGTTTCTCTATATTCCACATACAGGTGACACCATCCAGTATTTATCTTTCTCCTTCTGGCTTATTTCATTTAACATAATCCTTCCCAGGAGAGCACAGTAGACTATGGTAGAGGACTATGGGTACTCTGGTGGTGGGAGAGCTACAGGAGCATACCTGAGGGAGGAAATCCTATGCTGTCATGATGTTAACAAGGATGTCAGATGGCGCTTCATAGGGAAGAAGGAAGGAGGGAGGGAGGGGACTACACAGTACATGACTGAGACTGTACATCTCTGAGAAGTTCTTGTTTTCCTCTTCACATTTAAGTGACAACTTAGATGAATATAAAATTCCAGGTAGGAAGATACTTCTTTTCTACTCTCTAAGGATGTGACCCCATTGTCTCAAAGGCTGTCTGCATTCCAGTGGGCATCAGGTAATTTGATGTCTATTTGAAAGGGGCTCTTTCTGCAGATATCTGCTTTCCATCACTGGAAACTTGTTTCTGTGTTTGATATATTTAAATTCCATCATAATGTGTCTCAATGTGTGTGAAATGCATGTGTGAATCGGCCTGTTTGGCATTCTATGCACCCTCTAATCAGAGGGCTCAATTATTTCATTAAATCTAGAAAATCCTCAGTCATAACTTCCTTCCAATATTTATTTTTTCCTGCGCCAATTACTGATTTCCCTTTCTGGGAGTTATAGAAGACAGTGTTGACACTTCTAATTCTAGCCCCCTACTGTTCTCTCTTATCCCTTCCATGTCCTCATCCCTCTCTGATCTCTTCTGTAAGATGAGTGACCCCAAATTTCCTCTCAATAATTCACTCTGCAGCTGAGCCCACAACACTCAACACACCCACCGAGTGCTCTCTTTCACCAATTCTGTTTTTCATACCTGTTATCTCTAATTAGTTGTCTTCATAAATGTTTATTCCTACTTCCTGATCTCCCTGAGGATATTTGCTATGCTTATTTTAAATTCCTGTTCTATTTGTTCCATTAGTTCGGCTCCTCCTACACAAGTTGTTCCATTTGTTGGGTTTCTTAACAGCACAGACACGCCTCAGATGTCTTGTATTTTTCCCTGAAGGTGCTCGCCCCACCTGCCGTGGGCTTGTCAGCTGACACATTCAGTACTGTCTACTTGGTTGGAGCTCTCACTGTGCTTATTGAGGGGCATGTCCAGGAAAGAACCCCTAAGAGGACTTTGGGTCACCCCTAGGTACGCTGCCCCTCAGGGTTCAGCTGGGAGACTGCAAAACCACCCGACAGTGGCAGCTGCATCCACTGCTGCCTGACGGTGTCCAGGTCTTCCTTTGGGTAGGGAAGATCAACCGGATGGTCCATTATCTGCCCAAGGCAGTGCGGGTTCTCTCTGCAGCCGGAAGCCACCTGTGGCCCCAGCCCGGAGCAGCTGGCACGGTGCCTTCTGTTCCAGGACTGTTTCCCAGTTTCTGTGCTGGTTGCTGACATCCAGCCACCTCTCTTTTGCTCCTGTGGCACTTCTAGGTTTGGAAAGGAAGATGCAGCAGCCCACACTTGGTGCCTCCTCATTAGAACCCTCCTTTCACTTGCAAGTCGTTCCTGCTGGTAACTGCCTTCAACTATCAGGTGCCTCTTAGCTCAGGGCTCCTTTAGAACTAGACAACTGATGATCAGGAGTCCAAATTTCTTCAGGGCTTCTGACATGTTTGAAGGGAGCCAGGCACAGAGAAACCATCTCACTGCCAACCCCCCATCCCCACCGCCACTGGCCTTCAAAGACCTATCCTGGGAAGCCACTGCCCACCCCAGCACTATACGACTCTCTAGAATCTCGCACCTGAGAAATCTCATTCAGGTACTAAAATCTCTATTTCCCCTGAGAAACAGATATGCTATGTTCTCTCTGATAATAAGAATGTGAGTGAGTTTTCCCTCCTCTGCTATGGTATAATAAGGTTCACAGCCAGGACTGAGGTGTGATCCCAACACCTACTTAAGGGACTTGTGGCCAGTACAGCAGACTCCTGTCCCTCCTTTCTGACTTATTAGGGCTTGTTGAGCTAACCCTGATGGTTTTTTTTTTTTTTTTTAAAGGCAAGCTCAGAAAATAGGAAAAATAGGAAAGAGAAAGAAGCAAAGAAGTGATTATTTATACTTCCTGGACCTGGATTTTTATTCTAAGCTATAATTTACCATTTTATTGTATGTGTTTCTGTTGTGTGTCAACTCAATTCTGCTGTGAAATGAGGCTGAGTATATATAGAAACACACAATGAGAACACATAAAGTCTGTGAACCGTGACTTTTTGAATAATCCTATAAAACACCAAGACATTCTACATTCAGCCTTCACGAAAGTCAAAGTCCACCAGTCAGGAGGGGGCGCCCCAACTGCCACTGATCACGAAGCTCATGGAAAAATAATAAAAACGGCCACCACGGCCTGGGCTGGCGCTTGAGCTGGGTCATCTCTGGAGGGAAGGTGCCCTGTTCACAATATTTGCCCCTACCCTGACCTAGTTCCCTCTTCAATGAGAATGCTACCAAGCCAAGGGGAGGCGGGGAACTCAGGCGGGAGCACGGTGGCTCATTCAATGCCCGTGGCCTATCTTTTCATCCCTCTGTGCCTTTCTTTCTCCCCGTTGTGAAACAGGAATTATAACCCCTGCATGAAAAGTTTGAAGACTCAAACCAAGAGGATTGGGCAAAGGACTGATTCTAGACTTCTCAAAAGAGGTCCATGAATACCAATCATTCTCATTATGCCCAGTGAGCATCAGGGAAGACAGAAATAAAATCCCATCGAGCAGAACTGCACAACAAACCTTGGTAGACAAGGAATGCTCCCTTCTGTGGGAATTACTTCCTAGCCTGGAGAATCCTTTTGAAATGCCATCTTTCCTTCTGTATTGCTCTGTTATGTTAGTTTATAAAGTGATTACCCTTCAAGAGAGGCAGATGGGTCATGCAATCGTATGAGGCTTTGGGTTCACTGAGGAACGGCAGAAGCACTGTGTGGTGGTCTGTGGGCCTTTTGGGGAAGGCCCAATCTGCCATCAAGTCAGTCCAGACTCAAAGCCTGTGCTCTCTCTTTCTAGTTGTGCCTCAGGTTCCCTATCTGTAAAATGAAAATAACATACACCACATAGAGATGCTACGAGGATGAAGAGAAATAATGCAAGAAAAGTAATTCAGTGATACAGTCAGTGTTCTACAAATGACAGCAACATGTGTCACTGTTAAGACGTGAAGGGGCCACCACCACCTGTTTCTGTCTCTTTCCCACAGTCTCACACACACACTCAGCCACACCGGCTCCTGAACTAGGTAGAGTAAGTTGAGAGAGTGGGTGCAAAATTTAAGGAGGTGCTTATGCAGAGGGCTGTGCACACCTGAGGGTGAGTGCCTGAATTTGGGCAACCAAGGCTCCACGCTTGCTTCACATCAGTCTTGTCTGATACATAAACACACACATTTATCAAATGAAAAAATTGAAGCCTAAGAAAATTTCAGGAACTTAGATATCACAGCTTGTGCTTGGAACACTGGAGATTCCCAGCTACATTTGCCCCCGCCCTTCTCCCATGCCCCATCCTCCCAGGGCAGCAACTCCAGAAAAATCGGGGCACACTCTAGTTCCTGCGAATCATGACCATGATTTGCAAAGGAGAGAGGTGGCAACTTCCTGTGTATCCAGAAAGCCTTCTTCCTGCCTAAGTTCTTCTCCCACTGCCATGAATGATGCTGACTTGCCTTTGGAAACTGACCCAATGTGACTTTAAGCAAGACTGGTGCCGGATGAAGGTGCACTAGTTGGGCCTTCTGGTCACTTACACAAGGGTTGTTTTGACCAGTCAATGCCCATGTTTCACTAGTTATTAAATATTTAAATACTAACATGTATTTTAAAAAAGTTTCCAGAGCCCAGCAAGGAATTACTCATACCAAATAAGGCCCCAAAGTCAAACCCCACAGGTGCAGGTGTCTCCACCTGTTAATGACTCTGCATCCTCTGCTCTTTACTCTGAGAACCACAGCCCTAGCTCCTCTGCTCGCACCACTTCCCTTCCTGGAGACCCCAGCTTTCCAGCTGACTGCCTTTTTCAAACACTAACATCGAAGTGTATTTCGGTGCCATTCTTTTCCAGGTCTCCTTAACACAGGACTGGGAGAGCGCAGCACAAGCTCCAGCGTGAGCCTGATCAACGAGGGTGCACGTGAGAAACTCCAGACCGTGTCCGCTGGTGGGTTCAGGAACCAGCCTTACCGCACCGCGGTCAATAAACTACAACCTGATCAAAATTTTGACTTCCCAATCCCTCATGAGATTTCTGCCTATGACTCCTGAGGACACTGCCGTTACCAGGCTAGTGCTGAGTTCAGTCTAGAATACTCTGTACTCCTAGATTCCACCTCCCTGCCAGGCACGTACACCTCTGGCTCTTGGCAACACCCTTTACTCCAGATGGGCCTTGATTTCAGCCTGTGGCTTGGTCACCCACAAGCTGGATATCTTGCTTTGGCTTCTGCCAAAAGCCAACTGTCAGACAAAGACCTGGGTGGGGCTAGCTTGTTTGGGAGCTATTCCAAAGAGACCCAGTGAGGGAGTAAGAAAAAAAGACCAGAAGGGAAGAAAAGTCTAGAAAGGGTGGGCAGATGAGAAGTCACCTTTCCTGACCTAAACCAGGGAGCTGGACTCTCATCTTCCTATGCTGATGAGTTATTGGTAAGGACCACGGTAGAAGGAGATGGACTTCGAGACCCTTCCTGTTTTCCACCAGTGTGGGCAAAGCAGGTTCCGCCACCCAGCTGGCCTCCCTGCCACTGGAAATGAAAGCACAGGAATTTCAGGGGAACTGGACAGAGCCTCAAGATGAACTGCTATAGCTTCCAGATAACTTTCATTTGAACAAGTTCCATTGCTTGAAAAATGTTTGATCCCACTGGACTATAGGCTCTCTTGAGTTTTTTGTTTGATTTCTGTTTACCTCCCAACTCTGAAAGTCTATAACTTTTCAACACAGAGTTACAAACCATGGGGTTTTAGGGGCTGGGAGCTAAATTATCCCATTAGGACTGGAAATAGTTCCTAAATCATACCCTAAGAGTGCCTGAAGCAAAGGACCAAACATAGCTGGTGGCAGCAATTTTCAGTTCAGAAAAATCTCATCACACACAAAAAAAGCTAAGAATTACCAAATCCTACCCATCAGAGATGACACACAGCAAAGTAGGTCATGCTGCTGTCCCCACCCTCACCCTGACCCACACTCTTTCTCCTCTGCAGTTTATGGCTAAATACAGAAATCGAGTTGGTGCCGGTTCCCATGCGGGAGAGTTTTCTTCATTGGTGGTGTATGATTGTTAATCATTTCCACTCAATAATTTTTTTGGAGTAAACCCTGAGAAACACAGTATGAGAAACACGGATGAAATTGTGAGATATTAAAAGTGTTTTTGGACAAGGTGTATCTAATTCTCTTTCTCTTTGGATACAACTTCAAGGTTGGGTACACCTTCTAGAATTTTTTCAAAGATAAGTTTTAAAAAGAAGATATAAGGAAGTCCTGTAAATTATCAAAATATTTTCTAAAAGCTCAACATATTTAGTGGGGTGACCATCTCATATACACTCAGCCCTAAGGTAACCTTACATCCCATGATACAGTCACACTTCCTTAGAAAAAGAGAGATTTTGGCATGTACATTGGAAATATCTTGTTATTTTCATTCTCTGGAAACATCTCCTCACTGACAAAGAGAACGAAGTTAGAAAAATGTGTTCATTTTGACCGCATAAAAAGGTCAACCTGTTCTTTCTTATTGACAACAGGAGAAAATATGAACCATCTAGAGGAATATAAAAAATTTCAATTCTTGCTCCTGCTTGTAACGAGTTTGTGTAAGCAGCAGCAAAGCTTGTGAAGAGTGAGTCTTGTTGTTCCCACTGCCACTCACCCAGTCACCAAGGAGCCACGGAGTGTCCTCTACACACCAGCACTGTCCTGGGTGTAACTGTCCGGCGGACAAATCTCCAACATGCCTCCCAACGCTGAAATATTAGTCCTGTCATTTTTTGAATCTGGCATACATATTAGAAAGATGTTTTCATTTTTAAGTCTGTCTGCTGCTCTGATAAATAATGTTCTCCCAGGTTCCCAAAAGGAGAATTAATTTGGCGAAACAAATCAGTTGTTGTTTCACTCATTGTTATGGTAATGGAGAAATTAGGTTTCTAATTAAGGCTGAGGATGGATGGAAGAGCAGTAGGCAAATAAACGCCCACATGGTTTGATACAGAAGGGACACGACTGTCTCCTTTGCTGCGGTGCCTAAAACGCTCCATTAGAGTGGCTCCCCACGGGTCAAGTCTTTATCGTGGAAGCCCCAGCTACATGCATTTCCTGCCTTAGAAAGTGTTAGCACCCAGCAAGTTGACATGAATGCAGATTTAGTATCAGTCACTTTTAAGGAGCTACCCTGAGGTCTCACTGTTTTGAAAATGAGTAAGCGGAGTTTTTGAATAAGTGATATGTGTCAGGCCACACAAAGGTGACATGGCGTCAGGATAAAGTCATGCCATTGGAGTTCTCACCTCTTGTAACCCTGAGACCAGCATTCTCTCCAAACGCACAGCCATCTCCTCCACTGGAGCTATCCCTGGAGCGGGTCTGGCATCTTCTCGGCATCCTTTCCTGCTGCCCTTACCACAGGCCATTCTCTGAACTATCTTAGCCCAACTCTGGGTCTGCTCTTCCAGTCAGATCCTGCACCCCCGTGCAAGAAAATATTCTGGGTCTTACAAAACTTATGAAACTTGTTCAACTTGGAACTTGGCTACAAGGGTTGCTATGACAACCCGATGAGACACATTAGGGGGAAAGCTGTGCTTCCCGTTGGAGCGTGGGGTGTATGTTTGTGTATACCCGAGTGTGTGCAGCATGGAGGAAAAGGATGACATTTCTACTAAGTAAGGCCTGGCCACTCCACAGAGGGTTCTGGAAGTGTCCCATAAACCACCCCTCCCATTCCCAGGGAACAAGACCCCATATTCAACTGCAACTGCAAGACAGCAAGAAGTTAATCCTTTCAAATAGTCTAGACTAATTCTCTGCTGTGTGTTCCCACCACATTTTATTGGGGTACAGCTTCTTCATGGTCCTCAAGCTAATGGACCTGCGTGTATCCAGATGGGTGGGCACAGTGACCAGTAACTTGGAAATGTTGTTAACGGCCAGTGACAGGTATGCTGTGACAGCTCATAAGCCTTTGATGCATCTTTGAATGTTAATTTAATTAATCTTTTTTAAATTAAGAATTACAAGTTCTACAAGAATTTCTACAAGGTAAAATTAAGTCTAGAATTTCCATAAGAATTTCAAACATGATTTACTTATTTTTATCAGATGCAGTGTATCCCATATTTATACGAATTTCTGCATTCTCAGTACCTATTTATGTCATTAAAAAGTTTTATACCCTTTGGAGTAGAGTTTACTTAAAGCATTTTAAACTCAAGTATGAAGAGTTTGAATCACATATCATTGAAAATGTGGAGGAAACTGGATATTTAAAAAAATTAGAGATAAAATTTATACAAATCCCTCTACTCTCACACTACTTCCCTTTCTGGAGAACCCAGCTTTCCAGCTGACTGCCTGTTTGAAACACTAATACCTAAGTGTATTTTGGCAGTGTCCTCAGGAATCAAAGGCAAAAATCTCATGAGGGATTGGGAAGTCAAAATATTAATAGATATTAATACTAACAAGAGATTTGTTGAGTGCTTCATATGGACCAGCTTCTGTTCCATGGAATCCTAACAATACAATATAAAGTAAATACTTGTCTTACAAAAATTCAGACACAGAAAGAGTTGCCCAAGTGACAAGGTGGTAAGTGACACTGTCGGATTAGACTAGGTGACCTGGCTCAACACAATTTGAGATCCCTTTCCGGGTCTCTTCCGGCCCTGGGATCTGTCCCTAGTGGTGGATGGAGAATCCTCCGGATCCCCCCGGCACTTTTCTCTATTGCTCCCTCTCCCTGTCCCGTCCGCACCTCTCCTACAGATGCTATTTCCTTTTGGATTGGAAAACAAGGCCTTTCATCATCGCACACTTCTACAGAAACTGTTGTTTAGGGTACAAACTTCCAGCTTCTGGCTCTGAAGCAGTCTAGAATTTTAAGTCTTATCTCTCAAAGTTACTGCCTCTGCCATGAGCTTCAAAAATCTGTTTCAAAACCCAAGGCTGAGCTCTGGCTCATTTCTATCTCCACATTTCAGTCCGCTCCCGAGGAGATAAGCCTCAGCCTTACAGTCTAATTTTAGCAGAGGAAGAACGAACTGTAGATTAAAATGAATTAGCAAGAATGAAAATTCTTCAATTAAATTTTAAACTATTGTTCCTCTGGGTCAATCTGGGAATGAAGACATTATTAATGGCATTTGTGAGAAATAAACAAATCAGTAAACAGAATGTGCTAATATTTTAACCACTCAGCTCTCCGACAATGGCATAATTTAGCTGAAGTAAAACTGGTAGATTGTAAGCTGTGTCAGAGTGGTGTCTCTCAACATCCGTTCTTCCTTTTAGAACAAAATCACCCTAAATTCCAACCCCACAGTTAAGACTACATTATTTCCCAGCCTCCCTTGAGTAAGGTGTGAACAGTTGACCAAATTCCGGTTCAATTGGTTCAGGACACTTCTGCTTACTGGTCTTGTGAGCTTGAACAAGTCACAGAGTGTCAGTTACAGAACATAAGCACCAGAAAGAACCACAGAGATAAACTACCTAAAGACCAGGAAGAGACAAAGGATCCAAGCTGCAAAGTGAGATTCCCAGGCTCCACCACGAGCCATCTGAAGGACTGGCCCTTGAACCCAGCTGTCTGCTGACTCTCGAAAGTCCTTTACACAATCCCAGAGCCTCTTCCTCCTTGAGCTTCAACCTCCTAGTCTGCAAAGTAAGGATGACAATAGCACATATGTAGTGGACACAGGAGATGACTCCCTGAAATTCCATGCTACCCCTCTCCCATTGAGCAGTGGCAATGTAGTTTGAGAGACTGACCCTTCCTCTAGAGGCAGGCCTTGATTAGCGTCAATCAGATGACCCCATTTTCCTTGCTAATGACTGATTCATCAGCCCAGCCATTAGTCATACTTGGTGTTTCATTGGTTCATAGCTATTGGATAAGGTGTGGGCACATAACCTAGGTTGGCCCCATCAGAATTAAGGGAAAGATCTTTGTTGGCAAGGAAAAGACATCCTCCCCTGCCCTTCCCTCAGCCCCTTGTCTCCCCTTCCCTTCCCTCTCTCCAGAGACGAATGAGAAAGCCTTCAGTGCTGAATGAGATCAATAATCTAACCTAAATGACTGAGATCAACCTAAATGACTCTTGTCCCAGGTTATTGTGAGCTTAAATGAGGCAACACAGGGAAAGCACTTAGCATAATGCTGGCCCATAGTAAGCACTCAAATAGCAACAGCCATGTACACCATGTACAATGACAGCCGGACGTGGCTCACACGACCATATGGTTCCTATTCCTTCTAGCTTGGTCAAAGTGTCGGCTTTAATTTTATAGCCCATTCCATGCAATTAGTTCAGATTCCCCCCTCTCTGTTCAGAGGAGTTTCAGGGGTGCTGGTAGGTTGTCTTCCAGCTATGTATCAGTGGGTTCACCTCCCTTCCACCCCATTCCTCATCCTGCAGACAGGGGGTTTCTTCTCCCCTTGACTTGGTGCACTGCTGTCCCTCAGAACCCCCCCTCCCAGTGTGCCTTTCACCCCGCCCACCAGCCCTAGCTTGTCTCATCTGGGAGAGAAGAAAACCTTTCCCCCATGTAATTCTGACTTCTCTACTGGCCGCTGTGGCCTACAGTTTCCTAACTCTGTTTCTGCCTCACTGGGTGGAATAAGGGGGATTATCAGGGTACACAGGAGAGAAAAGGTTTTCAGGGCACTAGATAAGGGGCAGAAAAAATAACAGGATACAGCCAAGTAGATAGTCTGTCCTTTGAGAAATAAATGCATTCACCCACCTGAATCATCGACTTTGCAGCTCCTCCCATCAAGAGGTAGAAAGGACATCCCCAACCCTTGAGTCTGGGCCAGCTTGTGACTTGCGTTAGCCAGTAAGATGCAGTGGAAGTGTCTGTGGGGTGTGAGGGGGGTGGGGGGTGGGGTCCCGGGCCGTGAGTGGTCTTGATCTTCCTCCCTCTTGGAACCCTACCAGCTACCATGTAAATAAGCCCAAATAAGCCCAAACTCACCTCCTAGAGTATGAGAGACCTTGTGCTTATCCCTACATGCGTGAGCCCAGCTGATATCAACAGAGTTTGGGTGTGATGAACAGAACTGCCCAGCCATATTTATGACCTGAGATACATATATAGGCCCCTGAGGTTTCCTGGTTGTTTTTTCATATTGCCACAACATAATTGTGGCAATAGCTGACTGATGTGTTTCTTGGTTGTATCATCATCATCATCATCATCATCACTACTGCTACTACTACTGGCAGGCAGCTGAGAGAAGAGGAGAGGCAATTGTGTGTGCAGCTGGCTGGAGGCTGCTCAGACAGAGTCCCGAGGCCATGTTGGCCAGAGCAGTGGGAGGGGGCGGGGCTGGGGCCAGGAAAAGGAGCTCTTCCGGTCTGTGCAGCAACGGCATTCCCACAGTTTGCGGGTCTCCAAATTTTTGCCTATCTGCACTCTTATAAAGGATTTTGAAAAGCACTATACCCACTGTATATTTTTAAGGTCACATATAAAAGTTTTCATCATTAGTTTCAATATTACAAGGCATCTATTTTTCTTTTTGCTGAAAATATAGAAATTTAAACATAAAACTATCAGTCCTCTAAAATATTAAAGAGAAGCTGAATTTCATAATAGTTTCATGCTCACAGCCACCCAATTTAAATATACGAATAAGCTCTTCACTGTTGAGAAATTTTACATCTTTCATTTTTCTTCTGGTATTCATATTTTTTTCTACTTCCTTCACAAACCTTTAACATAATTTACTTTCAAAATTTGAAATACTGTTATTGATCACCCTATCATACATTAAAAATACATTAAGTATATACTTTAATACATTAAAAATGTATTTTATTCTTGTGACCTTAACATTCTTCATGTTTAAAAACATGATTCTTGACTGAATTATCACAGAACTGATCAAAACTGCAAAAAAATTACCAATTTCAGTAATTTTCAAACATAAAATGTTAAATAGAATTTAACATCTCCTAATGAAATACATATCCTAATGAGACAAATTATGACCAAACATTTCATGCACTTAATGAAAGAGAAAGGTAAATTCTGCTAAAATTGATTCAGTCCAGAAGCTAGAATGATATTTTTCTTGTTAATAATAAGTACAGAAGATTAAATATTTTATAGGGTAAAAAGAAATGAGCACTAGCTATCACTGGATTATTTCAAGATATGATTTCATAAAATGGATTTTAAATTACCTTACTGAATAGCCTATGCTGCATGCAAAACAAATCACCTAAAATTTTATCTCTGGGTTTTATTTGATGTATTTTGAAAATTGTGACCATCTTGGCAGGCCCTTTAGCTATATTTAAATAAATCAGTGTCACTAAGCCACACGCTTGGGCTGTGCTATGTGCTCTTCCTTTCAGCTGAACACCTGATCTTGGCTCAGTACTGAGTATAGTTGGAAAGTATTGCTCACATTTAAATACATTTTTTTAAAGTTAAGTTCTTTATTCTTTAATATTAAGTGTTTCTGACTGATGTTCCCTTTGTGTTGCTGTCACTGGTTTCTCCAACAAGAAGGAAGGTCGTCTTGACTCCCATCACTCAGGCTACCGTCTGTCTATACTCAGAACATTCTAGCGTGTCAAAATCCTGTTTCTCAGACTGTCTTTCCCCTTAACATAAAATGTGTAAGACAGGGAAATATGAAAGCCTAGGAGTTAGTGGAATCTTGATTAAACAATAAAGGATTCCCCCCCCTTATTTTTCTCCATTCTCCCTGAGGTTTTTGCTTTTTATTTTATATATATTTTACATCATTCTTCCTTTTTGTACAATGTATGCTTTCTCCTCTCAGGTGTAGTCCCCGTAAAATTCCCACTACCGATTCACATGAGCACCATCACCATAGTCCTGTGCTCTTCCCTCCCCTGTTTTGATCCCTTTCCCTCCCCTTCCCCTGTAGTGTGTGTATGATTTATAGTTGCCTGTTTTCTGATTTATTTAAGTTATTTTTTTTTCTGATCCCTCATCTGTTTCTCCTACATCCCTCCTGTAAGTGAAACCATCCTATATTTTTCTTTTTCTTTTTCATTCTGGCTCTCCCTGAGGTTTTATACCTTTCGGCAATGTATAATACTCAAGCGGGAGGTGGGGGGTGAGGTAAGTAAGGTATATGCCTTTTCCATTTTTTCTTTTTAAATAATTAAGTAGGAGAACAAACTTTGTAAATTCAGAAACAGCCTCACATAAGTCAAATCAGAAATCTTTGTGTAAAAATTAAGGATCTAGAAAATGATTTTCTTAAAATAATCCATGACAGATCTCCCTTTTTTCATAGGTCCCTGGGTGCAACAGCCTTCATCCACTAGGTGCTTTCCTATATACACAAAAGGCTCTTGCATCCACTTTTTCATCTGAGCCTGCCAGATTCCAAGCAGCTCAGGAACATTAGGTGATGGTCCCAGAGCCGTGCCTGCAGTCAGAGATAGTATCAGGATCCTAAATAAATTACCCCACCTCTCAGCAGTAGGTTAGGGCCTGTTCTGGATGCTTCTATATGGTGGCTGAGCATCCACTGTTGCCAGGCCGGGGGCAGAGCTAGCAGGCTGCACCTAGAATCCCTTCATCCATGGGACTCCAGCTGAGGTTGAAATAATACTGACATAGGAGTGGAACCAAACAAGAGAGACACTCAATGAGGAAGGGGGAGGATAAGGGCTCAAAATGGGGTAGAAAAGAACACAAGGGACTATGGTGACAGGTCACGGGTGAATCGGTGGTGGGTCACCCAAGGGGAATACACAATAATGTAAAAGAAATAAATAACAATAAAAAAGGGGGAAAAAGAAATAATACTGACAAGCTTGTCATTAAGAAATATCTATTTATCAATTGATCAATACATGAATGGACAGATATAGGTAGACTGAGAAAAATTATATATTTCTCGTTAGGAATAAAGATTTTCGGCATAAGAAAAAAAGAGACAAGTATAAAACTTTAAAATTTTGTAGAAAACCATATAATCCAAAATTTAATTGTGAAATAACCATATAAACTCAATTTATTTCTCTTTCTAAAAAATGTCTTTTTCATACCTTTTCATCCATTGGCTGGAGCTAGAAGCAATGATAACTCAACAGCAGTGAGGACCCCTAGTGGTTCCTACCTACCAGTTAACAGGAAGGAGAGGACAGAGGTACCTGCTAAATAACACAATGAAGATGCAACTAACTGCAACCAGAATATGGAGATTCTACAGAGCACATGCCCCAATGTCTTCAACCAAAAAGAAAGTGAGGGGGAGGCCGTTAGAGAGGAATAGTCAACTAATACAATGTGCAGATCTTGTTTGAATTCTGCTTTAAACAAAAGTAAATATAAAAAGACATTTCAGACAGTCTGGGAAAGGTAAACAAGACTGGGTATAAAATGACATTAAGGAAATACTGCTTTATCAGGTGATATAGTGGTATTATGGTTAGGAAGAATATCTTCAGCTGTTAAATTGAATACTCATGAGTATTTACAGCTAAAATGATATGATATTTGGAGTCTGTTTTGAAATACTGTGGCAATGTGGATGAGAGGTAGGGAAGAGGAAGACAGAAGAAATACCATATAAGTGCACGTCACCCTGTATGCTCAGAAAAGAGTGCTCTCCGGAATGCAGGCACCCTTGCTTCCAAGTGGGGACAATTCTGTGGTACCATTTGTCCTCCAAAGCTCCCTGTGGGATCAGGCTCAAGTGAACACCAGTCCTGACTCCATCCTTCTTAGTTCTGCCCCCTACCTGTTCTACTTCCTTCCCCCTGAGTGCGCTTTCCCTAATCATGTGCAAATGGTTCCACCTGTGATAGACTTGCTCGCAGAAGAGGGCAAGGTTGTCCTCAATGGAACTATAGAGGATAAAGCCAAGGACTGACCCAGTAAGACTGGAAGGACTACAAGGAAATTGCTAGGTGTGTGTGTGCTTGGGGCATGGTTCGATCAGTATACCAGTAAAACAAGAGGACTTGGGGATGACAGTGTCAGCAGCAGGAGACTCCCTATACCTTCAAATTTCCCTTTAGAGCCCTCCCACCCCCATCCAAGAAGAAAAGGAGTTCCTGACCTTTAATTCCAGGAGGCTGGTCAGGGCAGTAAGGAAGGCTAGCTGACCAGCGTTGGACAGATTCCAGAGACCTGTTCCCTTAGTGCACAAAAAGTTCCAGAAGCAACATGAGCCCTTGCCTCTTGGATTCACATGGCCCTGTTCTCTGGTTATAATGGACGACTTTAGTTTCATCTGCTCAGAACAGCATTCCTCTTCCGCTGGGAAATTTTCCTTCAATCTCTTTCTAGTAAAGACTGCCAAAGATAGCACCTCACCCTAAACAAATTGACTGGCCAGAGAAAGGCACATTGAGAAGCCAAGATAATGAGGACTAGGATTTCCAACACAAGAAAAAGTATTTAATATTCCAACTAGCATTAATATCCCAACTTTCATTCCAAATTATCCCAATTAATATTCCAACTTTTCTAATGAAAAAATCAGGAAATATAAAAAGGGATAAGGTATGGAGTTAAAAGTTTTATTTCCTCCATTTCCTCAGTACTCCTCCCATTGTTTCTTTGTCCCCAGACAAAAATATATTCGTTGTCTCACCTTCCTTTTCTTACACAAGTAGTGACATAAAGCACGTATTTTCTGCTGCAGTATTTTTTTCTCCACTAACATAGTATCCTGGTGATATTTCTATATTGTATATATAGTAATTCCTCCCTTGTATTTTTTTAGTTAAAAAAGTTAGACCAGTCTGTTGAACATATGTGCCATACTTTCATCAGTGCTCTTTCAATGGACATTTAAGCTATCTCCTATCTTAGCTATTTCAAACAACACTGCAATGACTAATCTTGTATGTGGGCTGCCGGACAATCAGAGAATGTATGTCTGACATATCCCTAGAAGCAGGTGCTTGTCTTGATATAGGTGAGCTAATTTTCCTCTTTAGGAGTTGTACCAATTTCTCTCACACATGCGATATAAGGAAACTGCCATTTACCCAGGGCCATGACAATAGAGAGTGCTACCAAACAATTAGATTTTAGCCCATCTGAAGTTTAAAAATGGTTACAGAGGTAGTTTTAATTCTCAGCAGTTTTTTTAATCTTGTGTTAGAAGATAGCAAGTGCTTGCAAAGCTGGAAGTGGGGGACCGAGGCTGCCGGGAACCATGCCTCAGCCACGTGAAGAAATGCCCAGCCTCAGGCTGGAGGATCTCTGGCTCCACATACCCACACCCCACTCTAGACTTCTGTTGTCAGTGACTCTCTTCTTTTGATATATGCTGGTTCATACTGGGGGTTCTGTTCACACTGGGGGTTCTGTTGACCCACATCCAAATTGAGGGTTCCCCAACAGACCCTTCAGGTTGCTACGATCTGCTTGCAAGGGAGACTTGCCAGCTGCCTGGCCAGGAACCAGAACACTTATGAGAAGCTGCTGTAGGTACAGTACAGCCACTTTGGAAAACTGATGATTTCTAATAAAGTCAAACTTACAGACCAGCCATTCCACTCCTAGGTATGTTTTCTGGGGAGGTGACTGCATATGCCCTTAAAAACACATAGCTCCTTTGGTCATTATAAGCCAACATTCGAAATGTGATGAAGTAGGTGCCCCAAAAAGCCTGCCTATGGTCTGCCTGGCCAGCCCCTCTGTGCAGCGATGAGTTAGCAAACGCAGCCCAGCAAAGGGCGCTGGCAGGCAGGCGTGGTAAAGCTGGGACAAGCAAGGCAGCATCTTGCATCCCCCTAGGGCAGCACCCTACTAAGCAGGCACTGCTGCTACAAAGCATAAGCTGGAGACCAGCAGGCTCAATAGAAGTATTGATCCTTAATTATTGATCTTTTCTTAAAAATAAAACGAGTCTCCCCTACCCCCCCACCTCTCCCGCTCTTGTCTCTCTGTCAATATACACTCATATCATATCATGTACACAGCAGGCTTGTCAGGGTAAAAATATTCAAAACAGGGGCAAACCCCTGATTGATTCCCCTGCAGGCCCTCATTGAGCCAAGGTGGCTCATGATTCACTCTTATGCTCACCCAACAATGTAACCTTGCCTCCTCCTCTCAAGGTCAACTTCACACTTCGATCACATCTCAAAATAGTACCATTTCAAATGTCCTAGAAATTAGCTGTCTCCTTTGCTGCTGGTAAATGTCCCTTCCTGTAGGTCATCCCTCCCTCTCCCCAGGAGAGAGCTGCAGACTTCAACTGGGTCAGTGAATGCTCAAGCTCTCCCTGTTGGGGTGTTGGGGTAAGGGGGTCTATGGGGCAATGCGGTTCCAGCCCAGCTAATTCTCTTTCTGTCTCATATACTCAGCCCCCAGAATCACTGGCTCTCTAACATGCACAGACCCCAGGAGCCCCAAACAACAGAGCCAGTCTGTAGGGCCACCCAGCTTCCTGCTGTAATCAAGACCTGGTCGAGTCCTTTTAGGGCCCCTAAACACGCTCCAGTGTCATGATGTCACATAATAAAGTCAAAAATTCTAAACAATAAAATACATGTTGAAAGATTTGAAGTTCTTTTTTTTATTTTTAAAAAAAGGAACAAAAAAGACTTCCTCTTATTAAAGTATGCTATTAAGCCATTTCTATGATTAAATCATCCTTGGGCTGATTTAAGTCTTGGGCTGGATGCCAGTGGGTATGGTTTATTTTCTATCAATATTTTCCTGATTTTGTGCATTCAACGGTGGTGTTCTTTTTTTGTGCAAACTTATACGGATTGGTTTCAATATTATGCTTCTTTCGTGAAAAGAATATGGAAACTTTTCTCCTTTTTCTATGACTTGAAACAGTTTAAATAGCATTGGAATGATTTATTCTTCAAAGATTTGGGAGAATTCCTCTAGAAACCATCTGGGCCTAATGCTGTTTGGAGAGTAGCTCTGACTTTCTCCTGTTTTTATACTACATAGTTTCTTGTGATTTTCTATCTTTTCTCAAGTCAATTTTGGTAAAGTATATATTCCTAAAATTATCTGTTTTAGCTAAGTGTACAGATTTATTTATACAGAGTTGAGAAAGCAATCTCTTGTGATTCTTTTAATTGATTCTCTATTTGTTCTATTTTTCCCTTTAACACATTTTGTTTATATTTTTGCATTGTCCTTTTCTGGATAAAATTAGCAAATGTATTATTGCTCTCATTGATCTTGTCAAAGAATTAGATCTTGAATACATTTATCTTACTATTATCTGTTGTATAATTCATAATTTCTCCTCTTCTATTATTCATTCTTAGGTTTATTTTGTGTGTTTTTTTAACTCACTGAGTTCAATGCTTAATTCGTTTATTTTAATTTTATTTTTTAATGACAGACATATTTAAGAAGGAGATTTTACTCTGAACTCCACTGTCTCTATAACCCATATGTGATAATATGTAACATTTTCATTTTTTTCTTTTACTTTTTAGATTTTCTGAAATTTCAGTTTGGAAAGAAAAATAGGAAGATGAAATCCTTACTTTCTGATGTCATCATCAGAGTTCCTTATTTAAAATTATACATTGTCATATTATTTCTACCACTGGACTCCTTTTCTCTGAAAGAAGTCTTTCTCTGAAACTACCTGGGATGGGTACTGAGAGAAGAAACTATCACAATGTTTCAATCATGTGATGATGGCAAATGGAACTGAGAAGTGAGCAGAAGTGTTTCTTTCTTTCTCTCTCTCTCTCTCCCTCCTCCCCCTTCTGGTCCCCACTCCTTCCCAAATATTTTATATTTTACTGAAAAAAGAAAGGTGGCCTCTCCCAGCACCTGACTTGGAACCGCACTGGTTATGCTAAGATCTGTCTAAAGATCTACCTACTAAAAATTTTGTCTGGGCTTCTGGTACATTCACGCTTCCCCTTCTGTTATCTATTTTTCAGTAGAGTCTTAAAACTCCAGCAAGTGTCAGTTATTCTAAGGAAATCAATTCATTCAGTCACTGGTTCAATAAGTACTTTTTGAGCATTTAGCACATTCTAGACCTGTGCTAAAGTTCAGGGGCCCAGCGATGCACAAGGACAAAGCTAATAGTCCAGAGGGATCAGTACCACAGTGGGGCCTCAGAGATTCCCCAAAGGAGAAGCAGTGTGTTTGGGGAGCAGAACACTCTTCTCATTGGCCTGGATGATTCTATGGGGATAGGTTGCTGGCGATTTTAAGGATGAGGCTCCATACCACCCCTGGGAGAACCACGAGGGTACAAACATTGCCCCGATCTGCTGATGCAACTTTGCTGGAGCAGGTTCAGGGCACATGGAGGCAAATAGGAGAGGCGCCGAGCCTAACCTTGGCAGCTGGGGAAGAGGCAGGGGCATCTAAAATGAGGCTTAAAGGTTGGTTGGCAGGGAGTTACCCAAAGCAGTGGAAACCAGGATAAGAAGACTGAGAAGCGAGAGAGGGGCAGCATGGTGGTGTGGGAAATGAAGGACTTTCAGGCGCTGTAGCCATGAGAAAAAGGCAGGAGCTTTCAAAGCTCCCCCAGCAAGTTGTCCCTGAAGAGGAGCAAGAGCAGCATGTGAAGCTGGTGGTCACAGGTGGAGGAGGAAGGAAGGAAGAGAAATGGAAACTCAGGAAGGAGGAGAGGTTCCTTGAGTGATGCAACCAGCCTTTACATGCAGAACGAGATTAAACAAACAGCATGAGAAAGAGCAAAAGTAGCACATGCCAAATCACAACGCCCCTCACCAATGAGGGAGTCCCAGCTGCCGGCCCTGTAGCACCCACAACTTACGCACACAGGCCAGTGTGTGCGAGGCTAGCCCAGCTAAGGCGGAGGCAGGGCGCCGGGTCTGCAGGGCCCTTTGCCTCTTCCTTTCTCCTGCATCCCACTCCGTTAAAGCTAAACATGGTGTCGGAGAAAACAACTTGGCCAGAATTGGTGGTGGAGTAGAGGAGTGGAGGAGAACCCAAGGTTGCTGCTGAATTTAGAAGAAAATGAGGGGATCGCTGAGGCCCCAGCCCACCTAGCAGGTCTCCAGGAAACGCGCCATTGTGGCCAGTGAGCTTACCTGAGCTGTGCATGTTGGTCGGGTCTTTCAATCAGAGGGTCACAAAGAGGGCAAGCTGCTAGAGGCTCACACGCCTGACAGGGAGCGGACCAGGCAACTCAAACACTCAAGTACCCCAGGACTTCAGTCCCCATAATGTACCTGAAACTTCAATATCCTGAAAACTCCAGCAGGGTAAGTCCATGGGTGCAGGTGGGGTAGGAGGAGACATGGGAGGAACAGAGGTCAGGCTGGGAGTGGGCAGCAGTCTTGGTTACTAGAGCTTGGTACAGTAGTGTTTCTGAAAGTATGGACACTTAAAACGTGATTTTTTTAGGTAGCATGCAGGGAAAAAATGTGTAAAATAATTATGTATTTGTTTTAATGCATATTTGGAAAAGTAGCACATAAACTCCATAACTTCACTTGTTTAGTTAGAATAAGGCTAAAGTAGATTCAAGGTAGAACACAGGTCAGACTTGAGAAAAACGTCAAGTACCAGCAAAGAGATTACATGCACCGGGCAGGCCTCGTGACGATGAAGCATGTGATCGAGGTTTGGAAATCCAGGTTTAGAAGATCGTTAGCCCGAGTACAGAGTGAAAGATCTCTCTGCCCAGGTGCTGTCTGGGGGCCACCTGCATCAGTGGTGAGAATTTTGAAAGGGACAGTAGGGGGCCCTGCCTTCAAATAATTTACATTTCAGTGGGGGACGGACAGGTATTAGAGGTGAAGGGTTGACACCGGCTTGGGAGTGTAACAAAGGCAAGCGTGGGCCAGGCGGGAAGTGCCTGGGAGGGGTGCATCAGCTCAGGGGGGCAGGGGGCGTCTCTCCGGGATGGGCCATTTCCCCTGCAATGTCAATGATGGGAAGACAGCCAGGCGACCTCTCTGTCCTCTCAGCCTCCTGCAGCACCCGAGTAGGTCTCTGGGTCACTGGTGACGCCCTGTCACCAGCTCAAGGGCAGCCAAGGTCTCAGACTGCACCAACGGGTCTGCAGAGCTAGGTGGCCTCTGGTCATCTAGTCAGACATGGGCCCTGACTGAAGATTTACATCAAGTCAGCCTCAATGGCAACCGATGCTCCAGTTGGGCCCACAGGAGGGATGGCACCGTGAGCCCTCAGCGTCCCCATGTAGCATGGGAGAACAAGAACGCCCCTGGGTTTGGTCCCAATCCAACCTGACTCTGCCCACCCAGCCATGGCCTCGGGCCAGCCCCCTTCTAGCTCTGGGCCTCACTACCCTCCCCGGGTGGCGGGCAGCAGGTGAGAAGATGTCAGCAGAGGAACACGTGGAAGCTCCTGCGGAGAGTCCCGGGGAAGAGCGTGGCTGTTCTCCCAGAGTCGTGTTTGACTCATGTTGCTGCTCACCCACCAGCACGTCTGCGCAGCACAGTTCGGTGGCTCAGGAACATGGATCCAGGGAGCTGTGCTGAGTCCTAGGTGGGGACCACCAGCAGAGGGACGCTCCTCCTCGTGGGTCATAACAGAACCATCTCGGGCGACTTGAGGATTCAGTGACTAGGCCATTTCCTGAGTGGTGATCTCTTCACAGATGCTCAGTGTATGGAAACTTGTCAAGTGTGTGAAGATATGTACACCTTTAAATGTGCCATACCCTTAAAAAGGTTTCTTCCTTTTCAGTAACACCTGGGAACTATAGTAAAATTCCTGGGAAAACGCCAGACTTCCAGTGGAGATGGTAGGGTCCAAGCCAGCTCCCCAGGGTGATACCAGGGCATGCTCTCCAGATAACATCTGGGTCACATGTGCAGCAAATAGAAAACCACTCGAAGGGATGTGATGTGATGTGATGTGATGTGATGTGACGTGACGTGACGTGACGTGACGTGACGTGACGTGACGTGACGTACGTGACGCAATGCGAAGACAAGGATGGCATAGGACGGCCTAGGGAAGGGGAGGTTTCTAGAAGCCCAGGAAGATAGTAGGACCTCTTACACTGGGTGGTAGGACCAGAGCTGTGGGCCCCTCCCTCACCCTCTGTATCCCTTTCAGATTACTGCATCACTGTGCTGCAGGCCTGAAACATTCTAGAATATAGCTCAGAGCTCATTTGTCTGAGGCAGCAGTGAGCTTCAGATGACAGATATCCATCTCCTTTTCTGTGGAGGCTAAACGAGCCTTGGGGCATCGAGTCAGTCACTTACTTTCTACGTGTGGTCAAACTTCGCCCTCTGTCACCCTCCCTCCATGAGAGTCCGTTGCCGCCAGTCTTTAGGATCAAGGAGACTTCAGCCAGGAAAGGGGAGCCAGGGCAAGCCCCCAGCTGAGGTTGACGTTTGTTTCTCCTGTTGCCCTTCCTATACTTCAAAATCAATTACATTGGCTCAGAGATCCACCTGAAACAGGGAAGAGCCAGCAAGAAAAGAATTCCCAAGCCGAGGGATTCAGTGTTCATGGGCAGGAGAACATCGGGATATCCATTCTTCCCCTCTCAGGCACCAGAGAAGAGCCTTGCCTCTGGGTTTGAAGCTCTGAGAGCCTCACTCTGTCTTACCTGATGGAGTACCTGTGGGTCCAAGACTTGGTACTGTCTTCAGTTAAAGGATTCACTTGAGAATATGAAATAAAATACCCTTCTTTGGGCTTTTCAATGGAGCAAAAACAAAAAAAAAGTATCTACTTTAAAAGGGAAGAATATGGAAAGAACACAGCTCTCTATTAATTCATGAAGTTATCCGTGCCTCGTAAATGCTTGCAACTTTCCCAGAAAAAGGAGAGTGGGACTTGAGCCCGAGCCAACTCGGAGAACTGGGCCAAGAGGATCAGGGGGTATAAGACCCCATCTCTTTCCAGGAGAAGGTTGATTCATCCCTCTCCTTTCTTTCCTACATCTTATGACCTTCTCCAACCCAGATCAGGGCCTGTGGAAGATCTTTTTCTGGAGTCCAGAATGAGAGAAAATCCCTCACCCTGGTGCTACTGAAATAACACTGGTTGTAGAAGCAATGGGGAAATTTGTGCTTCACCTTCTCTCTTCCACAGACCCTGGTATCTTTGGTCCTCAGGCTCACAACCATCATCTGTCCACCTGGGCCCCTTGTACCAGTCTCCATACTCCTTGTCAACAGTGAGATTGAAAAGCAACTGGTGCATCCTACTTCAAGAGGGGCTTCATCTAAGTCCAGTGGCTTTTGGCCAGCAGAATACAAAAATCTCCTGCCACAAAGACCAACTTAATGAAAACAAGCAGAATTTCCCAGCCAAACTCTCGCTGTTCACTGAGCTTAATGACCAAAGAGCAGGCCATAAGAGAAAATGGATAGACCTCCTAGAAAGCATCCCTCAGAAGGGCTCAATGCAGTCCATTTAGGAAAGAATGCAGAGAAGGACCTTGGACATGGCTTCAGTGGGGCGTAAGACAGAACCTATCAAGTGACCAGAAAGACTACCCTTAGGAGGTGTGGCATATAACTGAGGCTGCGCAGAAAGTCACTTGGTGAATCAATCAGGAAATGGTTCATAAATGAGCCCAAAGAAGGCCAGAGGCAACTGGAAAATGCCCTAAAGTTAATTTGGGTGGGAAATTGGGACAGACCAATCAGGACCCTTTCTGAGTTGGTTGTAAGTTGTTCTTGGCTCACTGCCTACCATATATTGCTCCCTCCTGGGAAGTTCCATTTGGCTTAGAAACCAGAAATTGAGCAGCCTTTGTGGGTTTGGAACATCACCTAACTACCTTTTAGGAGACTTTTCTTCCTTGTTCAGGAGCTCATTAGATCCTACATGCGCATATTTTGCGACTTTGCATGTGGCAGGGTGATTCAAGTCCCCTGAATCATTACAGCAGTTGATAGAGATACAATCCTGGGCTCTTTCCCTATTTAGCTTTCCCCCCTCAGGCACCCATGCAGCCCAAAGCCATACTGGTCATGGGCTTATGAGGCAGCAGCTCAAAACACGGGAGACGGCAAGCTGACTCTTCAGCCCCTAACACCTGATATCACAGACTCAATATGCTGAAAATAGTGAGGCTGGAGAAAATCGTAATACTGAAAATTCTGAAAATATAAGTTCCCACAATGGCATGCCTTTACAGTGTGCCAGAACATCGAGACAAATTCTGTAAGAGGGGGACGCTACTACGCAATTTACCCCCAAAGAACAAAGTAGGTCAAGTTCCAAAGTAAAACTTCATTATCTCTTTGTGACTTCTGCCAGAAACATTTTGTTATTTGCTTTAGATGACAAGGCATTGAAGATTTAAGTCTGAAAGTGAATGTATTACATCATGGTTTAAAAAAATACACTAACGAACTCTGGGAGTGAGAGGGAAGGTCAGAAGGAGAGGGGTCAGAAAAGACACCACCCCTCTCTGAAAGCTTGAGGACGGGCTGAGACCCTCACAGTGGTGGCCCAAGCTGGTCATGCAACGGTGATCCATGGGGTGAAGGTAAGAGAACGTTAAATCACTAGTTTCTGCTTATTTTTGTCCACAACACCACAAAGAGGAAATTAAGATCTTTAAGTGTGGATTGGCGCTGGGGTCCTGCACCTGAGTTCCATGTCCCCAGGGCTATATGCTGGGCCCCTTCCCCGGGCAGGAAGGCTGCCTGGATTATTTGTACTGTCCTGCCATCTGGCTAGTTAATAGGATAAAGTATACTGTCTAGTTTTAAATAAGAACATATGCAACTGAGAACCATTCCTTCAAAGAAACAGGTATTGAAGGTAATTCTAACTATGGAAATACATGTGAACAAGAACTGAACTAGGCTGAACTATCTCCCCACATGACACTATGCTATTGTGATTGCTGCTGAGCCAGTGAAGTGTTTATGTGCAGAGAACTAAAGTTTAAATCTGAATTTGTATTTAAAAGCTGACACTTGATTCTGTTACTGGGAAACTTTTAAGTATATTTGGAATAACTCAAGTATGTTAATCTTTCTGGCAACTATAAAGTTTATGAAATCTAATAACCCATCACAAATTTCCAGTGAATTTTTAGCACTGGAATTGAGACATGCTCTAAATATAAAAAAGACACTGGACTTCAAATCTTGATATGAGAGAAGAATATAATGTATCTCATTAATTATTTTTATATTGATTTTGTACTGAAATGGTGATATTTCACCACACATATACATAATACTATATATACATAAGCATGTCACTAAAAATAAGTTTCACTTTTTTAAAGTCTCTCCACTGTGTTGACAGGAAAATGTGAGGCTCCAGGAGTGGTCCACAACATTTCTCCTCAATAGCTCTGGCAGACGTGATTAGTTATCATCCCAAAACCAGATGACCCATCTAGAAGTCTTGGAAAATAGTCAACTGAAGTTCTTTGTCTCATAGCAAGTTCAACAGAGCAAGAGAAAATGTACCAAACACGGGCACAAAAACTGCTGGAGTCATTTTCTCTGGGCCAGATACAGGGTTGCCAGCACCACCATTTCCATTGGCACAGCTCTGTAAACCTTATAAGAAAATGTAATTACTTTCACAGCACCTTTCCCCTTACCACTTCATGGAACTACCTTATTATGAAGTTAACCTGAGAAACTATATGTGAAAATGCCGTGACATCTCGACAAGGGCTGATTTAAATAGCAGCCGATTCTGCACTTGGCCGCAAGTTCTCTCCTCACAACACTCACTGGATAGATGATATGCCCGTTTCAGAGAAGAGGGAACTGGCATAAAGAGGCCCACGTCTGTGGCCTCATCTATGGTAGAGTTGGCATCCAGACATGGCTTTGAACTGCCAGGGAGTCACTGACACTGGTGAGAGGCACAAGGGATCTCACTGTCTGGCAACAACTTTCCAAAGAGAAACTGCGGCTAGAGGTCTCTGCCCTGCTCTCCTGCAGGCCGCCCTTTCCTGCCCTTGGAGAGCAACCGCTCTCCGCTCTCCCTCTCCGGGAGCAAGAGATTCTGGGAGAGTTGGGGGAAGTGATGGGAAAAGGGAGAGAAACTTTCTGAATGTAGTCATTGTCTTTCCAGATCTTTTCAGTAGGAGGTTTGGTCCTTGGGAAAAAAAGATCTTCTAGAAGTGGTTCTGCACCCTCAGGTATGCATCCAGGTGACCTCAGGGTGGCCAGTAATCACTCACTTGTCCAAAGCAACTCTCTGGGGTGCTTGAACCTCTGGCTGTGAAGCTGCCCTCATTACTGCTGTCTCCATCCCCCCAACCCTCTCCTATTAGCTCCAGTCCTGAATGCCTGTTTCATCCCTTCCCAGTCATTACTAGCAGCAAGCCAGGTGTGGAGGTGGAGAAGGACAACATTCACTTCCCATCGCAGGTGGTTGTATACAGGGCCAGCCCCGAATCGAGGATTCCAGGCCCAGCCCTCTCTTCTGAAAGGTGGTAGCTTGACTTGGCAGGTGTAGGCTCATCTCATTCCAAGTTCAACACACAGTGGAGACAAACACAGCTCTATCCCTGAGAGGCTCCGCCTCGGGCAAGGCACAGGCAGGGCAGTTCATCTGGCGAACAAGGAGAGGGGGGTGGAGATGTAGGGGCTCTAGGACAGCCAGATGAAGGCAGGGAGAGGGCGATTGGAGGGTGTGAGGGAGTGAGAACTGCTAGAGGAGATGGTGGGTCAAGTTTCCATGGCTGCCCCCTCCTTTTCCCATCTAGATACTTTCCCTTTGGCCTTAAAATCACCCCATAAGTTTTGATTAATGTCTTTTGTTGTTGTTTTAACTGGTCGTCCTTGGGGAGGATTTGCAGAGCTTCCAGGAGCTGGGTCGGCCTCAGAGCAAGCAAGCTCTCCCAACCCACTCCCTTCCTCACCAAGCACAAGGCAGCTTGAGCACTAAGCTTGAGTTCAGCCAAGGACCCTTCCCGTGCACTGGCTTTCCCCCCTTCTATGCCACCACTTCACCCAGGGAGAACAAGGACCACATTTAAGAGATTCAACCCAAAAGAGTAAAGAAAACCCAGGGATGATGTCCAAAAGCTCTGAGTCGTGGGAACTGGGGGGAGAGGGAGGATAGAACAAACCATGGATATATCGCTTCTGGGTGGTTCCTACCCTGTCCAGATAATCAATGACCTTGCTTTAAAAGTCTCCACATCAGCTTATTTTATTTTTAGGTACTATTCTCTACCAGAGATGAGTAAAAGACACCAGGTAATAACCTATCTGAACAGCAAGCACACTGATAACTAAAAGGCACTGCAAGGCCCATTTCTAGATGGGTAGAAGCTGATCTGGGACCTTAAGTGCCTTTATGGTTACTAGTTATAGTTGCCAAATTTCTAGGTATACCAGACCTGACATTTCTACTAGCAGTGCAATGGTATATTAAAACTCAGCCCAATTACTGCTGCTTAGCATAAGACTGGGAACCCCCAAAATATCTTGGGAAGAGAAGACAGGCACAAGAATAATGGGTGACTTTGCTGGGCTCTAAGATCCAAGAGAGAGAAATATCAAATGAAGGTGAAAACCATCCTTTACATAAAACAACCATGGATTCAAAAAGTACTGGAATGCTAGCTGCACACAGGAGCCCACTGTATGACATTCAACAACTCCTTCTAAGCAATTTAAAGTACTGTAACACATGCACTGCGTCGGAATTCAGTGTTATATAATTCCCGTTGTGATGAAAAACTCACATGTACGTATTATTTACAAGACTATAAACATAAAACCCTGTGTACTGTACCCTAATATCCACCAAACCTGACATGTTCTAAAGACAGCACAGGTACACAACAGTTGAATAGAGATAGAGATGCTACCAGTTATATCTTCACTGAGATTTTACTGTGTCAGGCATTTTACATACATATTCATTTAATCCTCAGAACAGCTCTTGGGTTTTATTATTCCCATTTTATAGATGAGGCAGTGAGCTTCAGAGGGCTTATACAACAAGCCAAGGTTCTAAAGAGCTAACGAGGGCTCAAAGGCAAGGTATAACCGATGCACATCAAACTCCAGGTCCCATGGCCTAATCACTATGCCACACGTCCCTTGTCTGACTGTCAACTACTTTGCTGACTATGAATTTTAAAGCATTAATTCTCTGATTTAGTTTTCTGATTTGGAAGAAGCAGATATTATTGGGGCAGCCCTGGATTCCTTTTATTGTTTCTTTGGTCCTCTCCTACAACTTCAATGAATTTTTGGCCTTTTGTTCACTTTCCTATTGCATCTGAAACAAATTGCCATAAGCAATACTTTGAAAAAATCCAAATTATCTTAAAATTCTGGAAGTCAGAAGTCCAAAATAGGTCTCACAGAGCTAAAATCAAAGGGTTGAGGGCTCTATTCCTTCTGGGAGAAGAATTCATTTCTTACCTTTTCCAGCCTAGAGGCTGCCTACATTCCTTGGCTCCCGGCCCTCTTCCATCTTCAAAGCCAGCAATTATATCATCAGAGCTCTGCTTCCATCATCACACCTTCTCTGACTCTCCTTTCTTCCTCTTTCACTTACAAGGATCCTTACGATAAGTTGGGCTCACCTGGACAACCCAGCCTAATCTCTCAACTCATGGTTTTTTAATTCAATTACATCAGCAAAGACCCCTTTTCCATCCAAGATAAGGTGTAACAGGTTCTAAGGGTTAGGATGTGGACATCTTTGGGGGCCATTGTTCCACCATTGCTCCTAATGACTGCAACTGTTTCTTCTAAGGACTTTCCACGGGCTATGAGAGCTACTTTGCCTGCAAGCATCAAGAGATAGAAGTGCCTGTTCAGGTTACCAAAGGTCCTGGCTTGCCCCAGACTGAGAGGTTTCCTGAAACATGAGACTTTTAGTGCTAAAACTGGAATAATCCTGCACCAAGTAAGGTGGTTGGCTGCCATATCCCAGAACAGACCTGAGCCAGTGGCTTATAGTGCTGAGTTATGAAAATCCAACCCCCTTGTCTCAACTTTGGACAAACTCTGAGGGATAACTTAGAGTCCAACATTCCACTATAGGATTAGGCTGGGGCTGCTGACTTAGTCTAAATTATACACTTGCCTAGCTTCTCTTCCTTGTCCTGCCCTGCTTCCTCATTCCTTTAGCAGATTCTGCTGAGAGCAATTCCTTAAACTACCTGTACACTATATCTCAAGACCTACTCCTAGGATGACCAATCTAAGAAAGGGGACATAGCAACTTTGTTTTTATTTATTCAATTTTATTGAGCTCCTATAATATATCTGGTATTACATTAGGGATGAAAAACAAAACAGAAGTGAATCCCAGTCTTCAGGAAGCTCACACACACAAAAAGAGGCAATTGAAGAGAACCACTAGCATGGTATGACGAGCACAAAAGACATTCAGTGGGCAAAAGGAAAGGCAGACTCCAAGGGAAGATTAGACAGGTTGATCATTAAAGAAGCGTGGACTTCATTTTGAAAGCCATATAGAGCTAGTAAAGGAAATGTTTGCACAGTCTGTTTGCAGGTGAGAGGTTAAAACAAGAGGTAGAACAAGAAAAGAGACGGAAAAGAGAAAAGAAAATTAGAACATCTAAAAAATTAGAACAGAAAGAGGTAGAACAAGAAAAGAGACGGAAAAGAGAAAAGAAAATTAGAACATCTAAAAAATTAGAACAGCCAACATCTGAATAAGAGTTAGAGAAAGAGAACACAGAAAATAGGGAGGAAGTTTCAAAGAAACAAATTCCCAAAGTTGAAAAATAAACAAAGTGAAATGGCCACAAGCTTCTAGAGCAGTGAGTGAAAAAAGATTTACTACACCGTAAAACTGTGAAATTTCAAAATCTTAAGGACAAAGCGATGATTTCAAAGCTTCCAGACAGAATATAAATAGGTTCACACACAAGTCTTATAACCCTAACTTTTGTTTTAACTCAACGATGACTTATTGAGTTAGAAACTGTTTACCCAGGACTGAATCTCTTAAATGTGGTCCTTTTTCTCCCTGTGAGAAGTGGTGGAATAGAAAGGGGAAAGCCCGGGGTCCTTGGCTGAGCTGCAGTGCTCAAGCTTCCCGGTGCATCTCCTCAGGAGACTGATTTGGTAAGGGAGGAGAAACAGATTATTTGAATGAAATGAGGCACGTGTTTAAAAAAGAGAAGAGATATAGGTACGCGGTAAAAGCAAGAAGGAAGAATCCTTATCTTCCTGGAAGAGTGTGGATGAATTCAAGAGGAGGTTGTGCTTGAGCTGAGATTCGGAAGATAAGGATATGCCAGGTCTTGAGAAGGTGACTTCCAAGGAAGCCTGTGTCTTTTCTTAGAAAGTTGCTGCAGGGCCTCCCTGGTGGCGCAGCGGTTAAGCGCTGCGCTGTGGAGCTGTCGGCAGCAGCGACGTGAGTTCGACGCCCGGCCGGGGAGAATCCCACATGGTGCGGCAGACCTCTCCTGCCTCGCCCGCTGCTCCCCTCAGCAGTGTACTTCTGATCTGCCTGTTCTGCTACCCGCTCTGTCTCTGGTGAACCCTCTCGCCCCCCCACGCCTCTGGCCTGTACCCCAACTTGTATGTATAAATAAAAAATAAATCTTTAAAAAAAAAAAAAAAGAAAGTTGCTGCAGATGAATTCCAGAAAAGTAAGGCAGAAAGATGAAGAGAAAAGAAGAACTGGAGCCCCAAAAAATAACCCAAAGGAGAAATGACAGCTATATAGCAGATTTAAAGAGTGACCATTTCAGGAAAAGCAGGCAGGTAGAACTAATAATATTTGTCCCTTTTTTTATACTTTCTGTCCTAAAAACCATGTTAATAGAATGACATATCTGATGAAGCATTTGAGGAAAAAATTAAGGATATGTAGACAGTTCATTAAATGAAAAAGTGACAATTATTAACTCCAGGAAAAAATGAAAAGGGAAATGTAATTCTAGTACCTACTGTATTCTGTAAACCATATTTGCAAGGGCTTAAAAACATAGACTTTATTGAGTAAACCACAATTTTTATAGAGAGAGTTAATAGGGAGAACAGTACAGCCAGTACTGTAGTTGAATTGTCCAAAATTCATTCAAGTCCTAACCCCTCCATTCCTTGGAATGTATTTGGAGATAGAGTTTTTAAAGAAGGAATTAAGGCTAAATAAGATCATTAGGGTGTGCCCTAATCCAATACCACCCATGTCCTTAAAAGAAGTTAAGACAGGAACGCAGAGGGGAAAGAGCATATGAAGACACCAGCAGAAGACCGCCATCTGCAAGCCCAGGGAGCAGACAGCAGGAGAACGCCACCCTGCCGGCACCTCTTCTGGGCTGCCAGCCTCCAGGATGTCGAGAGTCAATTCTGTTGTCTAAGCTACCGAGTCTCATATTTTGTTTCATCAACCCTGGCAGACTAATAGAGTTGGGGAAGATCTTAATCAAATCTTCATAAATTGCAAAGGAAATGAATATGATAATGTATCCAAAATCGATAAATCAAGAAACCTAAAAGTAACCATGATATTTTAAAATATAATTTTAAAAAGTAAAAGGAGTTTAGAGTCTAGCACTAGCAGCTACAGGCCCACAATCCACACTCCTGAATCCTTGAAGCCAGATTATATTAGACAGATATTTTCTGATTCTTAAAAGATAATGCACATGTACACTGTCTTCTACTCACTCCCATACGGGTATGGGGCAACACTAAATAGTTAACATGATATTTTTGGAAATGTACCTTTAAGTTTAGGTCAGGTTTTGCCACCAGAATGAACTTTAGTGCTAAAGGTACGCAAAAATCAGTTTTCGAAGCATTTTTTCTTTAAAAAAAAAAATGCAGACCAGCGATTGTAGACTTGTATTTGATATTTTAACTACGTATAGTACTTTGATAAGAATCAAATCATGTTTTAACAGGCTGCTCTGATAGAAGAGTGGAAAGAGATGGGGAAGGGGGTCGGGCGCCGTCAAAGAGACTGATGACAAGGCGAACGCAGTAATGAACCAGATTAAGGATCTGAAGGAAGGCAGCAATGGCGGGTAGAGAAAGAGATGGTTCTGAGAGATACTGTCAACAAATCAAATGGGAGAGGGAAGGCAGAATAATTGAGGACCAGGCTCAAGTTCTAGATTTGGGAAATTGAGTCGGGGGAGGTGCCATTAATTGATCTAAGCATGCAGAGGACGTCTGAAGGGTAGGGAGGCAGGTGAGGCTTGAGCCTGTGGGTTTATTAGGAGATGTTTGGAAGCCATTTGAGCTAATAATACTGATTTTGTGTATCCGACGCCAGGGTCCTTAGGGAGCAGGGGCAGAGAAGGCACAGTGAGGATGGGAGTCAGGCAACCAGCATCTCCTCCCTGCTTTGTTTTCTCTCCTCAGCAAAGTCTTTTCTTTGAGGAGAAAATAACAAGTCCTGAAGACCCCACTGAGTTCCTGTCCCCCCAAACCAGGTGACAGATAACAAAGCTGTGGATGCCCCTGAGGGTCCTCTCATAAGTAAAGGAAATAACTTCCCAGAAAAGCCATTCTTCTTCAATCAGAGGCTAAGGTGATCACTGACAACTCCCTTTGAAAAGAGAATTTGAAAATAATTTCCTTCCCCCTGTCTCCACAGATAGATTTGGGGGAACTGTCAGAAAGAAAATATTTCTTTTAAAAGTTTAAAGTTGTTTCAGGGGTGAGTTATTTCAAAAGCAAACCCCATTTGATATTTAGGACATGTCAGAGGATAAAGATAACATCTCCATTATTTTAAAGATACTGACATAAAGCTGATACCCAAACTTGTCCATAATTTTTGAAACCACTCCAATATTCATGAATGTACATGAAAAGTCTAAATATAATAAGCATTAAAATCTAAGGGGGATTTTAAAAATTAATTCACATGGGATTTACTCTAAGAAGGTCAGAACAGTTCAAAATTAGGAACTCTTGTAATATATTTCATCATATTAACAAATCAAAGGGGAAAATCATGTAAAGATGAGGAGAGATTTCCAGAAAGTATAACATCCTGATTTTTTAGAAATTCAACAAAATAAATATCTAAAACATACAATAGCTTACATTGTGCTCAACGGTGAACTTAAGCATTCTCATTAAAGTCCCATATAGTACAAAGTTGCTAAATAATAAAAAAAGTAAAAATAAATGACTTTAATATTTTTAATAAGAAGGCATGTTTCCCATTATTTGCAGATACTATTGTATTCCTCAAAAAAATCTCAGAAAATCAACTGGAAAACTATTGGAATAAGCAAATTCAATAATCAATTATAAAAAAGGCCAAAATCAGGTTCTCATACTTAAGGAATAAAAACCTACAAAATGCAATACAAAAACATCCCACTCATATTAATATGTAAAATACCGGTGAATAAATCCAACAAACATGTATGTGACCTATGAAGTTTTAACTATGAAATGTTCCCAAAAAACACATGCATAGATGGAGAAAATATGATTTGTATGTAAAGATTAAACATGTAAAGATATCACTGCCTTAAATCTATAATTTACAGATTCAATCTATAAATGAATCACCCTCAATCAAAATTCCTAGGTAACCTTTCTGGAAAAACAAATGTGAAAGAATAGCCAGAATACTAAAAATATTTTTAAAAGAAGAAAATTGATGGGGCTTATTGCTTTATAAATTCAGTTATTAAAACAATGATGAATAAATAGATCAACAAAATAAAACCAAGGACTGTGTAGTTAAAAAGTGGTGTCAAACAATGACCCACCCTGGAAAATGAATGTGTGTAACTGCCTTTCATTTTAAATAAAAACAAAACCTTTTCCTAAGTCTGCCTTCTAATAAACCACTTTCACACAAACTGTCAACTCAGAGTCTACTACTAATCCCCTCTTACCTACATTACCTTCTTTAATTCTCTAATACAAACCTATGAGATAGGTGTTTGCTATTTTACAAATGAAGAAATCTGAAGTTTAGAAATATGCCCAGGTTGAGTGGCAGATCTTGGGATGAAAGCCAGCTAGATAAGGCTCGAGCTCATTCCCTTAGAAAACCATTCCCATCCCAGTCTCTCCTTGGCCCCAAAGGACACCCCTTCTGAAGGTGTTTACCAGTGATTCACATCTAAAATGCTGGTATGTCATAAGCAAAGGCAGGTCTTTGTTTAAGCAATGCCCTAAAATTCACAAAATAACTGCAGATAAAAATGCCTGAAACATTCTGCTAATATAAGATACACTAATGCCCTATCACACCACTTTTAAAAAACACCAGTTTTGATTCTATCTGACCACACATTTGGTACCAGATAATGTTTGGTACTTTGTCAACTTATAATTCAAATTGCCCTCTCTGTCTACCCCTCACTCACCCAATGAGTTACTGTTCAGAAATGGGACAAATCCAAGAGTTTCTGACTCTACCCAAGAGCCCCAGTAGACTAACCCTTTCCATGTAGTCTTTAAAGACTTTATCACCAGGTCCTCTCATATATACATATCCCTAACAGTGCACTTTGCCATTCTAGTTTCTAAGGGTCTTTATCATTGCCTACTTATGAACTCTGAAAACAGGAAGACATAGTCATATTCCTAAAGCTTGTGAAGGTACCTGGCACTTGGTAGGTATTTAATACTGACAGAATGGCAGAATGAAGATAGATAGATTGACTGACTGATTGATTGATAAATGAAGATTTTACTCTTAGGTATAGAATAAAATCAGAGCCAACTCCCTGAAAAGACACTCATGAGCTGACTGTCAGTATGACCACTTTCATAAGGTAGCTTTTCATTCATAGAGAAAACTGGGGAGCTTCCCTGCTACACACCTCCATTATCTGTTTTTCACTCATCAACCTTTGGTTCCTCCTCAGCGCTAACTCCTTTCCCAACATTTGTATCTCCTACAGCTGGCTCAAAGTCTGGAGCAAGGTAGGAGTTCAATGCTGTTGCTTCAATGCATGAATTAATAATTGTGCTCCTACTCTATCAAAAGTCCAAATACAAGCAAAGCAAAAAAATCCAGTCAAAAAATGGGCAGAAAAATTTAAAAGACACTTTTCCAAAGAAGAAATGCAAATGGCAAACAGGCATATGAAAAAAGTGTTCAAATTTCCTCATAATCAGGGAAATGCAAAGAAAAACCACAATGAGATGCCACCTTACACCAACAAGAATGGCACACATTAAAGAAACAGAAAACAACAAATGTTGATGAAGATGTGGAGAAAAAGGAACTCTCCTACACTGCTGGTGGGAATGCAAATTGGCCCAACCTCTATGGAAAGCTGTATAGCGGTTTCTCAAACAACTAAAAATGTAACTTTCACATGACCCAGAAATTCCACTCCTAGGAATATACCCAAAGGACACAAAAACAGTTATCCAAAAGGGCACATGCACACCTATGTTTACTGCAGCACTATTTACAATAGCTAAAATATGGAAACAACCCAAATGCCCCCAAATTGATGACTGGATCAAAAAGATGTGATACATGCACATAATGGAATACTACTCAGCAGTCAAAAATGATTAACGCAATTCACAGCAACATGGATGGAGCTGGAAGGGATCATGCTCAGCAAAATAAGGCAGAAGGAAAAAAATAGAGAATGGTATCACTTATAGGAGGAGTATAAGAGAGCCAAATGAGAAACCAGAAGAAGAAAATAGCACACAAATCAAAAACAAAAACTAGGCAGGCAACCACAAAAAAAGAGACATTCTTCAGAGGAGAGGGAGGAAGAGGGACCAAAATAGGGGAGAAAAGAGCACAAGAGACTATGGTGAATTGGTGGTGGGAAACTTACAGGGGATACATAATAATGTAAAGGATTATAAATTAAATTAAATTTAAAAAAAAGAGAAAGTACAAGTACGAGACCCAGGGCAACAGTCTTCTGACAGAGCAACGATCAGGGATCCATCCATTTTCTGCAGTTGACTTGGCCAGAGATTCCCTCCCATCCCCCCTTTGGGAGGTCTAAGACCACTAGACAGTGGCCAAAAGTGCTAAGGGAGAATCTTGGTTATAGTGAAAGAAAAGTGGGGCAGCCATGGTGGATCTGGCCCAGGTAACAAATTCTGAACATACTTCACATCCCATTGGTCATTCAGCGTTATAGCCAACAAAGGAAATAATGCTGTGCTGAGAGGAAAAACAAATTAAAGAGAACAAAGCTTAAACATGCAGCTTAGCTGCAAGCCAAGAATACTTCCTTCTTAAACAGGAAGCTGGAGCAATGTGCATCGCCCCAGCCTTCAGAGGCATCAAATGCTGTATCACAGTGACCATCTGGAGGGAGAACTCTCCAGTCCAAACTCTGCTGTCAGTCAGAGAAGGCCAGAGAGTTCAACAAGAAGTTGGGAGAGAACTATTATTGAGCCTTTTGGAGGAATCCAACATTATAATTATATTAATTATTATTCTTATTTAATCTTAAGAGCTCTAAAATTGTTCTAGGTCATTATTAGTCCTTTGGGAAATACAGGTCTTCCTTTGCTAATAATAACCTAAGATATATGTGGATTAATTTGTAGTTGTATTCTGATCATATTTTATCTGCATAAAATTCCCCAAGAAATGTGCTAGCCAACATTTTTATTATAGCAAAAGAACTCTTAAAAAAATACACTTTATAACCTACAAGGCAACTAACAGCTTAAGATAGTCTCAAAAGTCCCCATGTTTATAACAAATTTAAATACTTTGCATCAAATAAAAAGCCTTCAGAGTAGGTCTAAAGCCCCCAAACACCCGCGTCCTTTCATTTGCCTATGGTAAGTATTGAGTCTATGCCCAAATTGACGTAAACATGACTTAAGATATAAGACTATTCTTTGCATGTATAACCACACACACATACACACAATTTTTTCTTCTAATATCAGCAAGTACTAGACCCTTTTAACCTTCTTTCATAGGTACTTTCCAATTCACTGATGTGCTTAAATCTCCCCTAAACCAATGACATGTTTTCCTTAAACCTTTAGTTACAAATCCAGACACGGAAGATTATGCCAAACCATTTACTATGTCCACAAATAGAAAGAGAGAGGGAAAATCACTGAATGTTTACTTAATCAGGATTTTTTAATCAATATTTTGAATATATGCAAAATATTTGTTCACATCCTCCCTAAACACCAGGTACCCTCTTCTACCTCTATGCCCCAGAGCACGAGGTGTTATGTGAAGGAAATCCATCTTGCCTAGTGTAAATACTGATTATTTTCTACTAGCACTTTTATTTACTGAACACCAACTCTGGACCTGTCGTTGCTCCTTGAGGCAAAATATTAGTAAGCCACAGTTCCTGCACTCTAAAAAACCATCAAATGGGGGATAATGCAAATAAAAGCAAAGTTGCACTATGAACACAAGGAATCATTTTAAGTATTTACCACAAGCTGGCCATACGATTAAACACATCTCAACAGCTGTTTGCCATAGCCATATGATTACTCCCACCTCATAGATGAGAGACTGGGGTTTGGAGAGACCAATCTCCTAACTAGGAAGCAGGGAGAATGTATTATAACAAGAAAGGAGCCAGTTCAGTCTGGGTAATGCAAGAAAGACTTCAAGGGGTGGGAAGATTTTGGGTTGAACCTCAGTGAGTAGGATGCTTCTGGATCAACCGTCAGCTGGTGGGGAATCTAAAATAGACAATGCTGCTGGAGGTTGAATTTCCAAAAGGACTTCTAGAGTCAATACATGGAATTTTTTTTGGTGTTTGTTCCCCAAAACAAAGCAACAAGATCACTAAAAAATTAGATACAAGTCTCCTCCACTACTTGAAAGTAGAGCATTTTTATGAAGCCTTTGGTGAGCCAAAATGGTGCAAAGAAGCAATTACCATTCATTTACATGGAAACTTTTTTTAGCATTCCCAGACCCAAAAAAGAGCCTACCAAATCACACCAAATAACACATAGAAGCACAATCTAGCCATGAAACAGCCCTAAGAGGAAGCAGGAACCATCTGATGAATACGCAGCGTGTATAAGGTAGAAATAACAGTGCAGTTTCACTTACCAGAATCAGGACAGCGAGCACACTGGAAAGCTGAAAGCTGGTAATGTGGGGGTGTTAGGCTGAATCCTAGGAAGCTGGAGTGGTGGGTTGTGCAGGGGACCCAGATGTAGGAGAGAGAGGAAGAAGGTCATCTAGTAACAACTGAATCCATCAGAGCAGGCAAGTTTCACATGTCCGTCTTCTGCACCAGCCTCTGTGTGAAGGCGCAGGTTGGCCCCCTCCGGTGGCCGCCTGGGAAGGCTTGAAATAAGCACAGTGGTAGAGGACTTTCCGTGCATGGCAGTGGGTGTGGTATGGTAACAACACCTGAAGGGTGTGATCCTACACCTCTAAGCCATACACAATGTTGTAAAACAATGATACCGCCTTTAAATTTTAAAACGAACGTATGCTTGGCATTTTTCTACTAGATGATTCTTCGTAGGAACTCAAACCATTCCGGCGAATCTGCCCCAAACCTTCGTGCTCTTTCAAAAGTCCAGTTACACTTTTCTGCAATCTTTGCAGCCCTGTCAGTCCAAGAGAACATCTCAGGTAAAGGCTTCATTCAGTTCCCGGACGACTTCGCTTTTGGTCTGGGTTGGGACGCTTGTTTTCCACGTTTCCAGTTTATGCTAAGCTAGCAAGCACCCTACAGACTCTCTCAGGCTTTCTGGTACCTGAGGACACGGCACCAAATAAGTGGAGGTAACGCACAGGAGGGGCTCACACAGTTCGAAGCTCTGGCCACAGACGCTGTGGTGCCCTGTGGCTCCTGGTGAGCGAGCCCCGAGGCCGCGCTCCTGCTCACGCTGCGTTGCCTCCATTACCGCGCCGCAAAGCATATGCTGCACGGTGCTTTTCGCTTTCTGTCGTAAAAAACTGAAATGCTGTTTGGATTTCTTTCACTTAGCAAAAACAAGCACCAGTGTCGGTCTTGGAAAGCAGGGGATGTGGGTAATGTGAAAGAAGGTATACAGCCCTCGCCCCACTTGATCTCTTAACATGTTGTAATTAGAAATTCATTCTTTTGAGTTAGTCTTGTCTGCTCCCTGACAATCTCTATTAAAGGCACAGGGGAGATCCATGTTACTGTCCATTAACACCTGGCTTGAATCAGTGTCCCGACTCCGCCCTAAGCCAGTTTGACTGCCAGTTAACACCTGGGTGACCTTGGGCAATTCCTGACGTGTAAAATGGGGATGATAACAGTATAAACTCATAGGCTGTTTTGAGAATAAGAGAAGACATATAAAGCACTTAGTATAGTACCTAACATTGTGTAAGCATTCAATAAACATTCATTAATCCTAAAATTCACAAGACCCCAAGGAAGGAGGATTAGAAGTGTCTGGATGAGGGGGAAAACAGTGAGGGCAGAGTTGGGGGAGATCATCACTGTCTTCCTGGAACTGAGGGTCAAAGATATGGGGAACAAGAAGGCAGAGATTGACAAGGGGAGACCGGGGATCCCACCCACGGTGTGCATGGGTTAAGTCTCATATGTTAGGTATTAGTTTCCCCACAAAACTTTAGTTCTCTGATTCTGCAGCAGCCAGTGCCAACTAAGTGTTCAGTATTTGTTAGATAACGAATTGAATGAAGGCGAGTGTAGGGTAAATGGATGTGAACAGGTTTTTTCCTCCCTCCCGCCATTAGCATCAATGATCCAACACCTGTGGGTTTACACACGTGCCTGATGGCAGCATGAGAAAATGCCAGAGAGCCCAGAAATTGTGAAGATTCATGGGGGGGGGGGGGGCGGGGCTAGGAGGTGTGCCAGCCTCCCTACCCCCGGGCTGCCTTCCCTGCACCTGGTTATCTCACTACAAATGGTGTAGAAAGATCATCAAAAGCCTGAAAAAACCAGAGGGCTCCAGGATTCCTTCTTTACCCATCTGCCCAGATCATAGAAAACCTGCCCTATGCCTTGCTGGCACTATGTATATTTAAGAATACACATAAGATGCATAGAAGAAAGGCAGAACACACTCTAATTATTCAACGTAGTTACACTGAGTTCACAAGATTATAGATGATTTGGGTTTTTCTTTTTGTTGTTTTTATTTTCAAATTTTCTGTAGTAGGCTTTAGTTTTATGATTTGGAGGGGAGCAGATGGGATTTCAAATAATTCTCGGGTTTCTGGACTACCCAAAGATAGATTGCTCTCATTTTTCTCTCATAATGGAGAGAACTTTATGGAACAGAACTTCTCAAATTCTAATGTGCTGACAAATCACCTGGTTTCAATGCAGATCCAAGCTCAGCAGGCCTCGTGCAGGGCCTCAGAGTCGTGATTTTTTAACCAGCTCCTAAGTAATGCTAATGGAATAGGCCTGTGGGATGCACTGAGGAGCCAGTTTACAATCCAAGGTAAAATAAACTCCAACCCCCTTATACAAATAAAACAAAAATAGGAAAAGACAGGCTAACTGAGTCTCACCCTGAAGTCAACCTGACTTCGGGACATTTATCTCTTAGATTGTGCATTCTTCGGGATTCTATTTTGTTGTCTGATTGTATTGTTCAAAAGAAAGGATTAGTCTTTTAAAGCCCGGGGGATACTCACATTTGCTCTACAGTAGGAAAAGCTGTGGCAGGCCTGGCTCTTCTTTTTTCACTCTCTTCCATGAAACACTACCACCAGTGCTGTCAGTCGGGTTCTCGTTAGATTAATGTCTCCTAAATTAATTTCGTGTTCAATAAACCTCCATAAATATGTTTGTTCAGCAGACCAAATTGGACCTGTGATTTAACTAAGGCAGAAGCGCAGCCTCACACACCGGTCCCCATTCACAGGCTGTAGGCCCTGCTCTTTCATTAGTCACTGTCACCCGCGGTATTCACGGGTCCCTGCTAAGCTTCTCCATATAATCAAATGTTGCTCCTACTGAAGTATAATCCTCCCAGAGCAGAGAGGGGCATTTTCCAAATTGGATGAAGAGGATTACAAAGTACTGGAGAATAAACAAAAGTGGAAGCAATCCTTAATTTAAGGTCCTCTGGCAACAAATCTTCACTTATTTTAGCTCTTATTTGCTCACAGAATTTTTAGTATACAGCTTTCCTCCCACCCATCTTGTCCCATTCCATTCTCAAAGCCTCTTCCAACCCTTCTAGATCCCTTTATTACAGATCTTGGAGTTGGGCCAAACTCCTCATTTTACAGATAAGGAATCTTAGTTCCCTTAGTTGTCCAGAGAGGCTAGACACCTTGCAAAGTCCTCCAGTTTTACCCAAGGCTTCCTCTGTGACTTCAAGCTGCCTTGCTTGGTTTAATTGCTTGAGGCCATAGGCTTGGGAGTAAACAAATGAGGCCTCTTGATTTCCCATCCATAGCTCAAAGACAAATGGTGCAACATAATAATGTAAAAATAAAAACAATAGTGGTCCTTGATTTTGTAATTTTTGGCGATAAAAATTTCGAACATTCAGAGAATGAGATGATAGACCTCCATGTACCTGTCATCCAGTTTCCACAATTACACTGGTCAATAAATTTTTACAAATTCTTGTTACTGAAATAAAATTAGTCATTTCCTATCAATTTGTGTGTGCTCAACATGAATATGACAGCCAAATTCTAATTTTGGCTCTAGTTTTTTTGGTAATCTGCAATAAATGGATGTTTACATCATGAAATGTATGCCAATAGTAATAGGCCTACAGTTAATACCTGTAAAAAATCAAGTCATAGACTACTTCTTAGATTTCTTCGTTTGTATCTTGTACAGCTGTTCAGGAGCATCTCTGGGGAGTGTCCAGCAGTAGGCAGCCAGCATTGTAGTGGACCATTTTCCCTGGTATTTTTGTTCCATTGATGTGATATCTTGATGAAAACGTTTGCCATGTTCATCACTAACCATACCACATTTTTCAGGGAAGAAATCCAGATGGGAATGAAGGACGTGGATCTTTAGAGACATATTGCAGCCAAGTTTCTGATACTGCATCAGCATGTCTTCTACTAGTTCCTTATAGTTTTCTGCCCTAACATTCCCAAGAAATTTTGTAGACACTAGGTGAAAAGCATTCCATGCTTGTTTCACATCACCCTGCAGCAAGTTGTTGAACCAGTCATCTCAACGCAGACAGAATGTTTGGGTAGACTATTCTCGACTTCTTTTGCTTCGTTATTCCACCAGAAAGAGGAGGAACCAAGCAGAAGTAACAGTCTTTTATGTGGTTGCTTGGCTCTCTCCACACCATGGAGACTTCAAAGGGCATTGATGGTCTTTTGCTATTTAACACTTTGTGTGCCGGTGCCCTTTAAATTTATCAGCCCTTGGGGCCGGCCATTTTCTGTGCCACCGCATGAATGATATAAGCATTCAATAAAACACACACAACTCCTGAACTACTGGATATTAAAAAAACTGTAATATCTCTCATAAAACACCTTACGCTTTCACCAAAACAATGTGTAAAGCTTCTAGACTGAGTACGATCAAAGAAATAGCTCCTAATAGTTCCAAATAAATCCACCGTGGCATGAAAAACCGGGGACTAGATGAACACATATTAATACGTGAGCGGCCACCTGATACTGGTGACAAAAACACGTACTAATATGTGAGCGGACCACAAAGTGTTAAACCACTGTGTAAGCTGTGTTGTACATGGAGCACAGCATCTATGCGGGGCCCAAGGTTTGTCTTGGTCACCAACCTTGCATCCGAAGTAAAGATGATAAGCCTTCTTCACTTGAGAAGTGATACTTTTCTTCTGCTTGGCAAATGTCACTTCCCCACAAATAGAGCAGAAGTTGTCCATGCTATTAATGCATTTTCAAGGCATTACTGTTCTGCATTGTGCCTAAATGGATAATATAATAACAGTTCTATGGAACAGTAGCTTCAACTGTCTCACACAAAGTCTGAAATATTTTCAATGCTCAACCTTTCCGACAGGGCTTTCTATAGTGCACTGCTGACGTCAGCTTACTTCAGCAGCCACCTGACAGTAGTATTGCATTGCAACAGAAAATGATGCAATCAACTCTGGATGATGTGTGCATGATGGTATTATGCAATGCGATGCAATATTACATCATTGTAGGCTGATTTAGGATGTTGTTGCAGTCATCCTACAGGATAAATTTACACAGTGAAACATAAAATGAATTATATGAAATATCTTCAAAACAAGAGCTAATAAAAAATTTTCAGGGTTATAGTCATGTTCAGATACTACAGATACTACAGATTAGGGCCTTTTAAAGTCAGTAATGATCTCACTGTTGACCAGTGTTATCAATGCTGGCTATTCTCATATCACCTATTCAACACTATACCATTTGCTTTTGTCTAAGCAATCATTTTTAATACTTTGCCTATTTTTCTGTTTTTTCACTATGTCTTGAAATAATATATATTTGCAGTTATCCCCAGATTTATCAGATTTAGATATCACCTACTGACTTTTGGTTAAGGCAAATTAAGACACAGCTCTCTCCCCAGTTCCCAGTCCAGCATCCAATCCTCTAGTTTAGTTTCTCAAAAGAATAAATTATAGATCTTCAGCAGAAACAGGATGAGAATCTGGTATCTAAATGATTCTTACACAGACTTTTAAATAACTCTTCTCTCCAGTGCTCCATCTCACCCAGTTTTTAAAATCTCTTGCAGCCCCCATCCCATATCTGAGGACTTTCTGCATTGTGTTTGACAAACACAAGCAAACAGAGCATGTGTGTGCTTGTAACCCCACTCACACACACCTTGCAGCCACTCAATTTTAAGCTTCACCCTCTCAGACTGTGAACCTTTTTTCTGATTTTCTCTAACTTGGTGTTTTTGGGTTTTGTTTTGTTTTGTTTTGTTTTGTTTTTTTTGAGGGTACCAACTGTTTCATAATTTCTTATTTCCTGTTCTCACTGTTGATTTTGTTAACTGTGGAATAAAGGTGAGAGATACATCATCTTGAAGAATATTCCGCTGACCAAGATTTGAAACTGGCTTCATCATTTATTAGCGCTGACATTTTGAGAAAGAGACATCGTTTCTAAATCTGTTTTCTCAATTTTCCTAATAATCTTCTCTTCCTACTGTAGATGATTGACTGTCTGGGACACAGAAGAGTCCTGTTACATCAAGAGATGGATAACAGTGGGCACACAGGGGGCAAGTAGAACATCCCCTGGAGGTTGTTTTAGTGGGCAGAATGAGGGTCACCCTAGGCCCCACTGCACACTCTAAATGGGTTCTGCCATCTGCCATACAAAGACAAAAATAGTCTTCATGTGTAAGTCTTCAATAGGAAAGAACTTTAATATAATTAGTGTGCAATGAAAGGCAATTCATGTACAATAGAGAGAAGAGAAAGAATATAGTTAAAATAGTTTTTAATTAAACACCCAAAGTTACTCCTCCCCTCATGGGTAAATGCCCAGTCAAACAGGGTAGGCCCAAAACAGGACCATGAGGCCCCAAAACTTGCCACAAGTCTAAGGCATCTTCTGGTGGGGATCCACAGGGAAGGTACAGGAAGGGCCAGGCAAGTTTGGAAGCAAAGAAGCAAAATCAAAATACAAATCAAGATAAAGGCTGCCATTGTCAGCCTCGCCACAGGTCTCTCAACCATGTCTCTTTCAAGTGTCTCTTTCCATGTCCCCCAAACTCTGGTACAAGTCCAACACTGAGAAGCAAGCACAGCTTCTTCACATGACTCTGTTCCACATGCCTCCTCTAGATCTTCTCCCCGCCTTCTCCTTCCTGAGTCGTCTCCCAAGTCTTCTTTAGATTCTACTTCCTTGCTCAGCTCCACCCTTCCTTGGGTGGGACAGGGAACCTGGAGCCTCCCCTATCTATGGATATCACACTGTTTTCATTTTTTTCCCACCACTTCTATGGTGCTGAAGATCTGGGGGTGTAGCCTTACGAGACAGTCTTTTCCAGGGTTCCAATGTGCTCAAGGGAAACGACAGTCACCAGGCCTTGTCCATGGTTATCCAGTGTGGCAAAGTCCTCCATTTCTAGGAAATAGTTGATCAGTCCAAGCAAAAAGGAAAAAAATTCTAGAGTTTTTAGTCAAACAATATAGCAATCAGACTATCAGAAAATCCCAACAAGAAAATCTTAAAATTGATCCTCCTTGCTTAAAATCAATTTTTTTTCCATCTTAATTCCAATTCTATCCAATAGTAGAGCAAAATACTCTTGCAAACTAAATCTACTTCCAATCCCTTCTACCTATTTTTGCATAAAGTCACAGGGCTGAATAACTATGCAGCAATTTAGTTGACTTTGTTGGAATATTCTGTAGGGATTAGAGCAAACTCTTGATATCCAGTCCATGCAGGCTTCAGGATTAAGGCCCAGTCTCACCAGACTCCACCTAAGGCTTCCTCTTCTCAAGGTTCCCAGGGCTTTCTCTCAGGGGTTTCCAGTTCTGCCAGTGGAGGCAAACTACTCTGAGGAAGAACCAAGAGATCAAAATGTACAGTCATCTTCACAGAACTGAAATGCATTCCATTTTGGTGTTCCATTGTGAAGATTTAATGGGGTGAAGTTTGTATTAGTCCTAAAAAGTGGTAGCTATAAAGAGATGCATAAATAAGCAAATACATGTTTTAAGATTTTTAAAAAATATTTCTAAACGGAAGAATAAACCATATGATTTTTTAAACACTTAAAGATATATACAGTGGCAAATAGAAGGAATAAAAACTATGCGTCTTTGAATATACCCATATTTGACTTGAAACAAATAATTAACATAATTATAAAATAAAATGTAAAAATTTAATGCAATTCCTAAATCAAATGCAAAATTAAACAAATGAACATAGATGTATATCCTTTGATAGGATAATCCTGAAAGGAAACATTCTAAGTTATTCTAAAGTAATAGCCTGTACATCCCTAGTAATATATACTTTAAAGAGAGAAAGAACTGTAAAATTATTTTTTTTAAAGATTTATTTATTTATGCATACAAGAGCTGGGGTGTAGGCCAGAGGTGTGGGGGAGTGAGAGGATTCACCAGAGACAGAGTGGGGAGCAGAACAGGCAGATTGACTGAAATACACTGGTGAGGGGAGCAGCAGGCGAGCCAGGAGAGGTCTGTGTATTGAAAAAAAGAGTCACTTAATATGGTGTCACTGAGAATCAGGTTTTTCAATGTGGAGGAAAGGAAACAAAGATGTCAGATAATAAATTTCACTGTATAATGCTAAATTTGAATTGACAGTATCAATGTAAATTTATAAGGTATTTTACTTTTAAGCGTTAAATTCTTCATTTTTAGCTTCTAACATTGAAATAATTATAGACTCACAGAAGTTGCAAAAATAGCTCCTTTATGCGGCACTGTTCACAATAGCAAAGGTATGGAAGCAACCCAGATGTCCAAAAATAGATGATTGGATCAAGAAGATGTGGTACATATACACAATGGAATACTATTCAGCATTCAAAGAAGATAAACACATGCAATTTGCAGCGACATGGATGGAATTAGAGGGGATCATACTCAGTGAAATAAGCCAGAAAGAAAGAGAA